>JAULJZ010169970.1:0-24605 GCA_032270985.1 Heliamphora pulchella
TTATCATGTATTGCACGAACACTTAATCCCGAAGTGATTGATTAATTGTGTTCAGATGATGTACAGTACTTTGAGTCGTTAATGGTTCAGATTTCCTTTATGAGATCAACAATACTGATGAGTTGGGTACTGGCATTAATTGTCCGATGATTGATAATCACCTGACGGAAACCACGTCCGATTTAGGTTGAGGAGTTCCCCTCGTGTGCTTTGCAAATAGGTTTGATTATGCTAAACCTGTACAGTGAGTCTTCGGATCCGGCATATCAAAAGGTTAAGCGGTGCGGTTGCGAGGAGAAAAGGATAATTAAATCGGATTGTTAGTAACCTAATTTATTCATCGGGAATCCATATCTTAAACGTGGGGAGAATTCAATGTATTTGATAATTGAAAACTCAACACATAATTTGAGATAGGACCGAAAGTTCAGTCAGGACCTTTAGTGAAATAAGTTCTGGTTCGTGCGAGAAAGGATCTAGCTCGGGAACAGAGTTAGGGATATCCAGTTTTCTCGTACGGTTAGCCCGAGTGCTATACTTCCTCGTGATCTCTCACGTAGCCCACTACACACACGGATATTTTTTATATTGGTTTCGGTAATTATTTAATTTAATTAGAAGGCCGATTTTGCCGCCGAGGACATTCAGGGATTAAATTAAATAATGAGGGGCATTTTTTATTTTTGGCACACCTAAGGATTACTCCCTAGGTGGGGGGCCCTAATAAGGGGGTAGGGATTTGGTTTTATGGAATATATATATCTCTTGCTTATTTTTAGGAAAGATGAGATATATACTTAATATAATTTTTGATATATGGAGATATATAACAAAAAGGAGGCTATGGATAAAACCCTAACCCTAATTCTCTCCTTATAGCCGCCGCCCCCTCTCCTCCTTTGGCAATTGTTTTTGCATTTCTAGAGAGAAGTGTGTGAGAAGCAACCAAGAGAAAGAAAACTCTTCGATCGGTATCGGTGCCCACACATCATGATCGTCGTAGTGTGTCCGGGACATACGTGAGAAGGTTGCAAGGTCATCGTCAATGTATTCGAGGCTTTCTTGAAACATTTCGACAAGTTTCCTAAAGGTATAAAGCTATTAAGATTAATTTAGTTCTCTGTTTTTATGAAAAACGCATACGTCGTTTTCTACGGTCACGGCGTCGGTTTAAAATTTTTATTTCCGCTCCAACAAACCAAACCCAAAACTACCACATAGCCTCGGAAGGAACCCTCAAAACCCGATTCTATCCAATCGAAACGACAAAAAATAGATTTTAAGCTAAAAACCAGATTTTCCCAAACTTAAACCCCTTTTTCATACGTTTTAAATCGGTAAAGCTACACACGATTACCCATAACACCCTTATAAAACATACAGGTCGAGAATCCTACCTCAGTGAGTTAAAAACTCGACATCTCGATCCACGTGCAAAATCGAGCTTTGCTGGAATAAAATTATGTCCTGATGGTTGCGTAGCCCACCGTGCCAAAAGTGAAGATCTGCTGTTGGATCGCTGAAAATCGAGCCCCGGGCCCCTGAGAACTTAGAGATAAGGCAAAGAGAAAACGGGAAACTTAGCGACTAAGTTTTGAAAATATCTAACTGCAGATATTTATAGGTCTCCAAAATATCTTTTTTTGAAAATTTTCAAGATTTGCACCACAACGGCCCACGGCCCCAGGAACCTACTCTGCATGCATATCTAACCCAGATCATGCATCAAAAGCATTAAAAACATGCTATCACATAAACACGAAATGTGCGTCGAAAAACACCAAAAAAGAAAACGGGTCAGGGTCTCACAACTCTACCCCCTTAAAGAAATTTTGCCCCCGAAATTCAATTCAAGGTCAACAGAGACAACCCGGTGATCACAATCAATACAGGTACACGAGATGGTTAGCCAAACCACTCCTAGGATATAGTCAAACAAGGTCAGGCATCCTATACAATGACCAACTATCTCCAGACACGGGATCTATAACCCACCCCAACCTCACAATCACACCAACTTCTACCTCCACACAGCACACCATCCACGGAATCCATTGCCAATTCCCCAACAGATGCAACAAAAGAACTGACCCAAAGCATGTAAACTCATAAAGGTACCTCGGTGCAATAGAGAAAGATTTGCATCTGCATCATCACACGCGGCCGGTACCCTCGAAGAACCAGGAGCTACAAGTGAATACACTCGAGGCAATACCGCTCTATTCTGTCTGCCACTTGGCACGGTCGGCTGTCGTACCGACTGAACTGAAGCACCCCCACTTGTCGTCGCTCGGGAAGTCTGAACCACGTGATGCTGTTGTCGACTCTGCACATACAAACCCTCTGGCGTGCCCACTACACTCGGTGCACTCTCCCTCTGTGGACTATTCCTGCGAACATGTCCAGGCTGGCCACATCCATAGAAAATCTGTGACTCTCACCCCTACGACTGAATCCATGAACCCTGAGACTACCTCGGCTGTGGGCACTCTGACACACGATGCCCTGGCTGCCTACGCTGATAGCAAATCAACTCCCTCCGCTCTGGCCTCCCAGATGAAGCCAATGATGGTGCTGGTGCAGAGAACTGCTGTGGTAACCCAGATGGGTGAAAACTAGGACCAGAGGACTTCTGCCTCTTGTCGGAACGTCCACCAGTCTGTATCTCGGTCCCACCCTGCGATGTCCTGGCTTCCCTGGAATCTCGAATCTCAGTCATGGTATTCTCCACCCTCGCTGTTGCCTCCACCAGCTCTGTGAACACACGAAGTCCCAATGCAATCAGACGCTCCCTGATAGCCGACCTCAAGCCCCGCTCGAACCTCATGGAACGTAGCTCCTCTATGCTCACCAACTCCGGAGTAAACCGGGATAAGCTCGTAAACTTGGCCTCGTACTGCATGACGTCCATGGCCCCCTGGGTAAGAGTGTAGAACTCCTCCCTGTACAAATCCCTCTGTGAAGATGGGAAGTATTTCTCCAGAAATACTCCTGTAAAAGCTGCCCAAGTGACTCCCACAGTCGTCCTGGCATATCTCCACCACTGATGAGCAGCGTCCCTCAACTAAAAGGTGGAAAATGAAACCCGCAACTCATCCTCCACAACCTATAATGTGTTGAGGATCCGCGTCACCTGCTCCAACCACTCCGTCGCCACAATAGGGTCTGGATCTCCGGCAAAGATAGGTGGATCCATGCGCCTGAACTCCCGCATCGCTACAGTGGCTCTCGCCTCAGGCACCCCCCTCTTTCTCACCTCTAACGGTCTCAACCAACAGGCTGATGGAACCCACTAGCGCTCGCACCAACTTTACCATGTCCACGGGTCCTTGGGGAGCATTTGCATCCCCAGCATCAGGGATAGGAACATCCCCTTGGCCAACAGCACGGCCACGGCCTCAACCACGGCCTCGCCCTTGTCTCGCTGACATCACGTCTATATGAAAGAAGACATCATATAAGATGCAGCACATAGCATGAACATAAACATTAAGCATATAAACATGCAAACACATAGCAACGTAGGTTCATGCTAAATAAACCCCACATACCGAGGAGAACAGACAAGAATGATGCGTCAATCTGGATAACCTACTCAAACTCCCTAATAGAAATCACGTCAGCAAAACATGTTTCTAACTTGGCTCCCAAGTTTGTTAATCCAAATCCCCAAAGGCAGTACTAATCAATCGCACAGTTCAACCCTCATGCTCACATATACACATCTTTCATATAGCTAACATGCTAACACGTTCATGCTATCAAGCATCTAAACACATGCAGTCAAGCACACGCAATCAACCTCACACGGGAACACACCTTCTTCCCACAGCTCATAGGTATTCGAACCTAGAGCTCTGATACCAAGTTGTCACGCCCCAAACTTCGAGCCACGTGAAACACCCACAACTACCAAACATACAAACCAACTGAGAATACACTCTCAAAATAAACCATACATGCATTGTATATATAAACGCCCAACGGCTTACAAAACATAAGGCTCCAACGCCAAATGCTTAAACTACACTGTTCCAACACCGAAAAACATGTTACAGCATATACATGTAAAAGAAAGAACAAAAAGGAAGGCTAAAGCTCTTCCACCTCTTCAGCACTTCCAGATCAACCAGCGTGACCGGTACCTGGAAACATTTTATCCCACACCGTGTGCCAAGGCTCAGCAGAAATGAGACAAGCATACAATATAAACAAAACATCCTAGGAAATCGAAGTGCAGGTTTCGACTCTCTTTTAAGCCTTGAAAATAATTTCATATGCAAGGGAAAGCGAGGATACAAACCATGTTTTGACTCACTCACAGGAGCATTGAAAACAGTTGTAAAAGATTTTTAGATCGCGATTCACACGACTCTTAAAATAATTTGGAAACTGGTCTATCCATCCCATAATACAATACATGCAAGCCATGAACCTTCTCAGACTTTCACCGATGGACCGCAGCCCCCGTCAATGCACCTTTATGGACTTCAACCAAAGGACCTCAGCCCTACCCCATACACCTTTACGGGCTTTCACCGAGGGACCGCAGCCCTATCGAATGCACCGCCAGCCAGAGCTAACATTCACAAAATCACATGTTCTACTATCTTATCCCATACACCTATGCATAACCTAGTTAGGATTTAAATGCATGAAACCATGTATTATCACTACGTTCACATAACTACGTCACGTGCTACACACGCGACTCACATAAACCAATGCATTCGTTCCTCAGATTCTCCATCCACATGCCTATAAAACTCAGGGTTCTAAAGCATAAATCACGTTACACATAATGCCATCGAAAGCCATGTAAATCACATTACATAATCCATGCATGAATAAACTATAGTTGTAACATGCATAAAGCCCATTACAAAAGCACATAGCCACATAAAACAACCAAGCCTAGCCTGAAGGCCAACTAAAAACCCAAAAGCCTCACGATTTCACAACCCAAGACCCTTTCCAAAGGGAACCACGAGCCCAAACACTCAACGCATAACAAACACCCACATCTCACCAACTCATCATCCCCGAGGATGGCATCGAACACCTGAGGTTACCACACGACCCTCGAAATCATGACACAACCAACCGAACCCCAAAAGAAATCCACAAGTATTTAAATCAACCAATTTCCATAAATTAATCAATTGAATACCATAGGACGCCAATCGGAAATCGAAACCTAACCACCAAACAACAAAACACCAACAAACTCCCAAGGCCCTAACACGACCAAAAAAGACCCACACAAGCCCATGACACCCACACACATCCAACACAAGCCCACGACACCCCAAGAAACAAGAAACATGGTCAAAGGGCTCACAAGGATGAAAAATAACTTTTCCCAAACATTCAGCCAAAAATGGGTGAAAAACGTTTGAGAAATCTTGACATACCTTCACTCTTTTGATCATAACTTTTTCTACAAAAAGAATTGTAAGGTGAGAGAGGTGTCATTGGAAAGAAGACTTCCGGGGCTTCAATTTGAGTACAAGAACGATCCCATTTCGAGTCTAAATGAGGGAGATACATCGATTTGAAAAATTCTATTTTTTTTCTAAAATCGCCAAGACCGATCGATCGGTTAAAAGACAGATCGATTTGTCATACACCAGTCTCGGTTTTTCAGAAAACTGAACTAGTTTTTCTTTCCAAAACACTTCCAAACCCAAAATCAAAGCCTCTAATCACCAGATATTTTGCCCACGGGCATAACCAAACCCAAAACTACCACATGGCCTCGAAAGGAACCCTCAAAACCCGATTCTATCCAACCGAAATGACGAAAAATAGGTTTTAAGCTAAAAACCAGATTTTTCCAAACATAAACCCCTTTTTCATACATTTTAAAATAGTAAAACTACACACGATTACCCATAACACCCTTATAAAGCATACAGGTCAAGAATCCTACCTCGGTAAGTTAAAAACTCGACATCTCGATCCACGTGCAAAATCGAGCTTTGCCGAAATAAAATTCTGTCCGAATGGTTGCGTAGACCACGGTACCAAAACTAAGGATCCGCTGTTGGATTGCTGAAAACCGAGCCCCGGGCTCTCGAGAACTTAGACAGAAGGCAGAGAGAAAACGAAAAACTTAGCGACTAAGTTTTGAAAATATCTAACTCGAGATATTTATAGGTCTCCAAAATATCTTTTTCTGAAAATTTTCGAGATTCACACAACAATGGCCCACGGCCCCGGGAACCTACCTCGCATGCATATCTAACCCAGATCATGCATCAAAAGTATTAAAAATATGCTATCACATAAACACAAAATGTGCGTCGAAAAACGCCAAAAAAAAAACGGGTCAGGGTCTCACAATCTTTATGAAAATATCTAACTCCAGATATTTATAGGCGTCCAAAATATTTTTTTTTTAAATTTTGAAATTCACACCACAATTGCCCACGGTCTCGGGAACCTACCCTGCATGCATATCTAAGCCCGATCATGCATCAAAAGCAGTAAAAACATACTCAGACGAAAAAACGTAATGCGCATTCAGAACTGCTAAAAAAGAAAATGATTCAGGGTCTCACAACTCTACCCCCCATAAAGGAATTTCGCCCCCGAAATTCAACTCAAGGTTAAAACAACCAACCGTCGATCGCAATCAACACAGGCATACGAGATGGTCAGCCAAACCATTTCTAGGATCTAGTCGAATAAGGTTAGGCATCCTAAACAATGGCCAACTATCTCAAAAACTTGGGATCTACAACTCACTCCAACCTCACATCATCATCAACTACTGCCTCAACACAGCGCACCCACAGAATCTATCACCAACTCCCATGGAGATGCAACAAAGAAACTAGCCCAAAGTCAGCATACTCAAAAAGTACCTCTGCTCGCTGAAGGCATATCTGCATCCTCCGGCATGACCGGTGCCCTAAATGAACTGGGAGCGATAAGAGAATACACTCGGGGCAACCCCCCTGTCCTGTCCACCAGTACTCGGCACTATAGGCCGTCACACCGACTGAACAGACGTTCCTCAGTTTGTCACTCGGGAAACCTGAACTGCAGAAGGCCACTGTCGGTACTCAAATGAACCCGGCACATACGAACCCACTGGTGTGTTTTCCCTACTCGGTGCACTGCCTCCCTGAGGACAATTCCTGTGAATATGTCTCGTTTGACCGCATCCATAGCAAGTCGGCAGCTCCCTCCCCTGTGACTGATTTGGTATGGGGCTCTGGGATTGCCTCAACCGTGAATCCTAGTACTGCCTCGGTTGTGGGCAATCTAACACATGATGCCCTGACTGCCTACATCAGAAACATCTGACCTCCCTCTGCTCTGGCCTCCCAGATGAAGCCACTGATGGAGCTGTTACAGAAAACTACTGTGGTAACCCAGATGGGTATAAACTGGTACCAGAGAACCTCTGTCTCTTACTAGAACAACCGCCTATTTGCACCTCCGTCCCACTCTGTGGTGTGCTGGCCTCCCTGGAAGCCCGAATCTCAGTCATGGTATTCTCCACCCTCGCTACTGCCTCCACCAGCTTCGTGAACACCCGAAGTCCCAGCGCAACCACACGCTCCCTGATCGCTGGCCTCAAGGCCCGCTCAAACCTCATGGGACGCAGCTCGTCTGTGCTCACAAACTCTAGAGTAAACCGGGACAAACTCGTAAACCTGGCCTTATACTGTATGATGTCCATGGCCCCCTGGGTAAGAGTGTAGAACTCCTCACTGTACAAATCCCTCTGCGAAGCTGGGAAGTATTTCTCCAGAAACACTCCTATAAAGGCTTCCCATGTGCCTCCCACAATGGTCCTGGCATATTTCCCCCAGGCGTGAGCAGTGCCCCTCAACTGAAAGGTGGAAAATGAAACCCACAACTCATCCTCCACAATCTGTAATGTGTTGAGGATCCGCGTCACCAACTCCAGCCACTCCGTCGCCACAATAGGATCAGGATCACCAGCAAAGGTAGGCAGATCCATGCGTTTGAACTCCCGCATCGCTACTATAGCCCTCGCCTCAGGTACTCCCTCTCTCTCTAACAATCTCACCTCTAACCAGCTGCTAGATGGAACCAACCAGCTCACGCAACAACTCTGTCGCATCCCTCAGTCTGAGGGGAGCATTGGCATCCCCAGCATCAGGGATAGGAATATCCCCTTAGCCAATAGCACGGCCACGGCCTCGACCACGGCCCCGCCCTCTCCTCGCCGACATCATGTCTATATGAAAGCAAAACAAAACATAAGATGCAGCACATCGCATGAACATAAACGCTTAACCACATAAGCATGCTAAGACATAGCCACATAGGTTCATGCTAAACAACCCCACATACCGAGGAGAACTAACAAGAACGACACATCAATCTGGATAACCTACTCAGATTCCTTGCTAGAAATCACGTCAGCTAAGCGCGTTTCTAACTTGGCTCCCAAGTTTGTTAATCCAAACGCCCAAAGGCAGGACTATCACTCCTAAGATCCAACCCCTATGCTCACATATACACATCATTCACATACGACCCGCATGCTATCACGTTCATGTTATCAACAAAACATCTAAACACATGCAGTCAAGCACACGCAATTAACCTCACACAGTGATGCAACCTCTTTACACGGCTCTTAGGTATTCGAACCCAGAGCTCTGATACCAAGTTGTCACGCCCCAAACTCTGAGCCACGTGAAACACCCATAACCAAACAATCACAACACCCAGCCCGAGAATACACTCTCAAAATAAACATACATGCATTGTATATAAACGCAAAATGGTAAACATTACAAGGCTCCAACGCCGAGAAACTTGTATTAAGCATACATGATACATATATAAACAAAAAAGAAGACTCTAACTCTTCCACCTCTTCAGCACCTCCAGATCAACCAACGTGATCGGTACCTGAAGAAAAGCAAAATCCCACACCGTGAGCCAAAGCTCAGCAGAAACTAGACAGGCATGCAGTATAAACAAAACATGCTAAGAAATCAAAGTGCAGGTTTAGACTCTCATTCAAGCCTTGAAAATGATTTTAGGTCACAACTCATAAGAGCCATTAAAAATAGTTTTCACAAGCAATGGGAAAGCGAGGATAAAAATCATTTTTCAACTCATCAGAGCCTTGAAAACGATTCCAGTATTACGACTCCCGTAGGCCGTTAATATAATATTTTGACTCCCGTAGGCCGATAATACAGTTTTAAGAAAATAGGTCTATCCGTCCCAATATGTAATACATGCAAGCCATGAATATTCTCAGACTTTCACCAAAGGACCGCAGCCCCCATCTATGCAACGCACACAACCTGTGCAACACACACACCTTCACGAACTTTCACCGTAGGACCACAGCCCCCAACTATGCAATGCACACAACACACGCAACCCGTGCAACACATACAACGCACGCCACACGTGCAACACACACATCTTCATGGACATTCACCGTAGGACCATTATCCGCCCTCATCGCATGCTTTGTTGGCCAGGATCAACGAATATCTTTACGGGCTTTCACTGTAGGACCAATATCCACCCTCATAGATAATTTTACAAACTTTTACTGAAGGACCATTATCCGCCCCACATATGTAATTTACGGACTTTTACCGAGGGACCAATGTCCGCCCCACATAAGCAATATAGATATAATTCTACATATCAACAGGCATCTCTACACATACTTAAACCACAGGATAAAACTGCATATAACAGGATAACAAAACCCAAAGCCCTAAAGGCATCAAGACCACAGAGGCCATTCACCTGCATATCATGCACAAAGATAAACTATCCACAGTTCTATAGGCACAAAAGCACGTATAACCACGATTCCCCATATATGACACCACAAAACTCGATAAGACATCACATGCCACTCTCACCCGTCATTCATTTACCCGAACAACCTGTCCACGCACCGGGACCTGTCCACACACACCGGGACAACCAACACTTAACTTGAAGGCCAACACCTGAAACCTCTCTCTGACTAATTCTTACCAGAACCTAACCTTAAAACCAAACCACGGACCTACACGTCCTAAGCATAACCAACACACACATAACCGTGCCATAACTCCCAAAACCAACCATGCACGTCAACCCAAGGACGGCATCTAAGCAGAACATCTGAGGCCACAACACGACCCCCAAACCACAACACGACCAATTGAACCCCAAAAGGAATCCATAGGTATTTGAATCAACTAATTTCCATAAATTAATCAATTGAATACCATAGGATGCCAATCGGAAATCAAAACCCAACCACCGAACCACCATTACACTGCCTAAAAGTTTAGTCGATCGAACCAAGCCCCCAGTCGATTGAACAACACACTAGAAAACCATCAAACGCCTCAATGCACGGTTCAGTCGACCGAACCCTACGGTCCAATCGACCGAACTCAAGAACTATGATCCAGTCGACTAAACCTATGAGTTCAGTTGACCGAACTCACCCAGAAACCATTTTTCAAGCTATGGGTCAGCTCTTCAAACTTCAAATCGAAGCCTCAAAATTCCCTTTTCAACATCCTCAAACATACGTGCACCCAGGCCTAACACTAAGACCTCGAAAGAAACTCCCGACACCCGATTTCATCCACGAAATCAACAAAAAACCAATTTTTAACCCAAAAATCCAACTTTACAAAAAATCAAATCTACAGCTATTCGACCGGTAAAAGTACACCCGATAACACAGCACCCTTATAAAACATACAAGTCTAGAATCCTACCTTGGTGAGTTCAAAACTCGACGTCTCGATCCACATGCAAAATCGAGTTTCGCCGGAATCAAATTCTGACCGGATGGTTGCGTAGCCCACCGCGCCAATAACAAGGATCGGCAGTTTGATCATCGAAAGCCAAGCCCCGGGCCCCCGAGAACTTAGAGAGAAGGTAGAGAGAAATAGGAAGCTTGTTGGAGAAATTTTGGAAAATATCTTTATGAAAATATCTAACTCCAGATATTTATAGGCCTCCAAAATATTTTTTTTTTAAATTTTAAAATTCACACCACAACAGCCCACGGCCTCGGGAACCTACCCCGCATGCATATCTAAGCCCGATCATGCATCACAAGCAGTAAAAACAAGCTCAAACAAAAACACGTAACGCGCGTCTTAAAACGCCAAAAAAGAAAACGGGTCAGGGCCTCACAGCTTTGTTCAACGGAATGAAAGCAATTCTACCCAT
Organism: Heliamphora pulchella; assembly: GCA_032270985.1. Classification (NCBI taxonomy): domain Eukaryota; kingdom Viridiplantae; phylum Streptophyta; class Magnoliopsida; order Ericales; family Sarraceniaceae; genus Heliamphora; species Heliamphora pulchella. The sequence goes on from JAULJZ010169970.1 coordinate 11,203, forward strand.
AAAATTAGAGATCCTGTCTCAAAGTGTAATGGCTGAAAGTGATGTCCCCGAGTTAGAATGGCAGAGGTACATGTTCAAAGAGTTGCTCCTATTTGACAAAAGGAGGCTTAGAGCCCTGTTCCATGTTTAAGGATACCAGAAAATGATAGCTCGAGCATTTAACAAGAAAGTTAAATCTCGAAACTTGAAGGAAGGTAACTTAGTCCTCAAACAGATCAGAGCTCCAATTTTTTATCCAAGGGGCAAGTTCAAGCCTAATTAGGCCGGTCCCTATCTCATCAAGACCTTGATGTCAGGAGGCGCTGCCATCCTTGTGAATTTGGACGAAAATATTTTCTCTACACCTATCAATTCAAACAAGCTTAAAAGATTCTATCCTTGAGGGGAAGCCCACAAAAGGAGAGCATCAATACTCGAGTGTAACCCGAGCCTCAACTACGTTATGGCCTGATTCTCTTCCTTCAGAATACGTAGGCATCTTCTGTCAGAAGTTCGGCACAAACCTTTCTTCAAAATGTTGTCTTTGTAACCATATTTCAAGTAGTTGATAAATGCAAAAGCTTGTTTTAAGTTTATCTAATAAAATGATTATGTTGTAAGAACAAAATTTTAAAAGCCATCGTAAACCAAAAGTGGAGAAACTTTCATTAATGAGTTTACTGATACAGTTTTCAAAAGATATAAGAAGAGGCTTGCAAGTCCTCATCGTAAGAAACCAAAAAGGAAAAACAAGCAAAATATTAAGGCGCAGCAAAGCAAAATCAAATCCTCCTTCTCTTTGCATCATTCTCTTGCCATGTTCTGCCCTTCGTCTCCGCTTACAGCCAAACCTTGTAACTCGTAGATAACCCGCTGTCAAAATCATCGCCAACCGGTATCCTCAGTCGAGAACACCAAGCTCGCTGATACTGACCCAAGAAAGGGGCTCGATGAGGGTGACTGTATAGATGGCTCACAGAAGTCTCGGGACAGATCTGGGTATACCCAAACTCAGATAATCCCGCCAAGCAATCTCGATGGAGCATAGCTGATAAACCTGACGACAAATAAAGGATCTCACACTGTAACTGTCAGATACGGGCTTCTCCAGCAGATTCACGTTCTCCATCAGGCAAGCTCGAGAGAAACAAAGAAAAATGAAAGCTGAGTGGAAAAATACGAGAGAGTAATGAAAAAGAGAGCTAAGCAAAAAAAATAACAAAAAATATAGAAAAAGGAGAGGTGAGTGGAAAAACCTGAGAGAAATATAGAAAAAAGAGAGTTGAGAGACTACCTGCAGCAGGAGAGTACTACCGACAAAATAAGGGGCACCCCCGGAGTGAACTGCATCAAGACCGAGAAGTGTTTTGGCAAGAACCAATGGGACAAGATCTCGGCCCTTACAGATCTGATGAACCACATCTACCAAGGAAAAGCTAGCCCGCCTGTCCGAAGGTCCCAAGAGGAAGTGAGCCAAAAGACAGATGTAAAGTGCACTGAAGCTCAAAAGAGAAGTCTTCAGGAGACCCCCGAGGCCTGAAGCAATCTACGATCTGAGCCACATCGAGGAATCAATCGTGAGTAATAATAGAAGCCTCACACCTGGAGTAACCACAGAGATGCATCAACCTGTCCCTAGGACCCAAGAAAGGTGTGAGAACTATGACCTCTTCTCGGCCCGAGATCTCCAGAGTGTCTAAAAATTCCTCTACAGTTGGACATAACTCCTTAGCACCAAAACGGGATACATAAACCTCAGGATCCCATAGTTGGGCTGCTCCTCCCAGAAGATGCCAATCAACCTTCAGGGTTCGCAGAGAAAACAGCGCATCTAGACCAAAGTTGAGGAAGTTCTTGCGTTCAACTTGGGAAAAGTCGCCCATCCAAGCCGACAAAGAGTTGTTGTAAGAATGGGCCATGAAGGGTATAAAGAGAATATAAGATATCCAGAACAGAAAGGGTCTAGAACAGCTGCCCCTTTTTTGGATCCAGAAATAGAGGGAACTCACAGAATCTGCTCCAAGTTTTGTGCCAAAACACTTTATTGAGGCCGTCACCTTTTTTCCTACGGCCGTCAACTTTTTCTCCCAAACTTCACGGCTATGATATACAAAGCCCAGGTTGTGAAATTTTGTTTGTAAAAATGCAGGCCGCCATATCTAAACCAAACGACAGCAAGATTGTTTCTCACGGCCGCATTCTTTGTTATGTAGAAATTTTGACAGCCTGACCCCATTTTGCTAATGTGCCCCAAACTGCAGTTATGTACATGTTAGCAACTCGCAATAAGAAAAGCAGTGCATATGACAAGATTACAACTCAAGAATCATACATCATGCATAATCAAAGTCTAAACATTTAAGAGTAATTTTTATGTCATAAAAGAGTCTAAACATCCATGATAATCAAAAAGTGTAAATCACAAGGCACGAAGTCCCAACCCATCAAAAGTAAAGTAATGTACGTATGTGTATGACGTGGCATGCAGGCCAAAGGAAGAATCAAAGGCACGCAGGCCCCATCATTATATTTGTGCAAAATGTCAAATAGTGGTATGTCTGTATCATTGTGTGTCAAAATAGTATATCAGTGTGGATCAACGTGTATCTGTATAGTATGTGTGGAGACAGTATACCAGAACAGTAAATCAGAGCAGTACGTTAGTGTGACCATAACAGAGTATCAGAATGTATCAACTGGGCATGCAGGCCCAGTAAAGAATAGGCACGCAGGCATCTAGGAACAAAAAGAAGAGAAACAAAATCCTCAGTAGTATGGTAGATCGGAAAGGTCACTACCGCAGGGTCCTCTTCCTCTGGACCACATAGCCTTCTTAGGATGACTCTCCAGATGTCGATCCGGTCTCCTCCTCCTTTGAGCTATTAATACTCTGTGTCACACTGGGAGTCTGAGCTCTGGATGAAGAAGCGAAGGAATGTAAATAAAATGACTAAATACCGCAACGGAGCCACTCTGAGGAGCAGGAGACCCCAAGCCATAGGCTCAAAAGGAAGCATCCTAGCGACAGACCAATACCCTTAACCTGGTGATCAGGCAAAGAGATTGGTCGCACCACTCATGGGGCATCTGTGAATAGAAGAATCATGTTAGTGTAATCAGGTGTCAGAATGAGTCAGATATGGGAATCCGTACTGGTATAAGAATCAGTGCAGTCAGATCATTGCAGTCAGATATGAGCGACATTATAAAGAACAGAAGTAAAGATGTCATACCTGCTTAGTGCCGGGAGGAATAAGAATCTCCTGGGTCGCTGGCTCGAGGATCCGGATCTGGTGGAGATTCCCATCCACAAAGGTATCTACTGTTCAAGGGAGCTCGGGGTAAACAGGGCCTGAGGCAGCAGGAGGAGGACCTCGCACGGCAGCACGAGCACCTATGGCAGGCATGAGCCTCTCTTAGGCAAAGACCATGTAGTCACGATCCTCGCCCTCAATCAGCATCGCAGCATCAAGGCCCACCATGGCTTGGATAATCTTAGTCGTGCAAAGGGTGTCGGTCTAACGCATCCCCACTAGAGGCATCCATGGGTACAAAAGTGGTCATACCCCAAGGACTGTCGAACGACGCACTCACCGAGGTACCACTCTCTACATAATGGCCCCTCAAGCAAGACACGGGTTTAGGTAACCTCTCGGCTCCCCATCAAATCAGCACCAACTCACTCCTCCATGCCAACCCAGATATCCCAACAAACCTAAAAATCAAAAGAAGCATGTCAACAAGCAGTGTATGAACAAGGAATGAAAGAACAACTGAGCAAGAGTAGAAAATGACTTACCCAGTTAGGAGTGAGACTGTCCAGGAAAAGGCAGTGGTCATCCAAGTCCTTCCCACCAGGCTTCGTACCCTAATGGCCTCTGGCCCATCAAAGTACCCCAGGGATCATGCGAGGATCATCACAATAATTTACAGGCTGACGCATACACAGGAATTCGTATGCCCAGAGCTGGAAAAAATCGAGAGAAGCATCAATACAGTTGAAATAGATATACAGATATGGAAATGAGAAAGGAAAGCACAGGAAGCAAAGAAAGCAGACATACCTCCCAGATGCGCCAGTAACCACGGACGCTCAGATCAGAGGTCCTGGTAGCCGTGCTCATGTACCCGTATAAAGTAGTCAGTGCAGCTCCTCCCCAGTCTTGAGAGCCGATCTGGTCCACCACCACTGTGGCACCGAGATAGTAAAGGTGCACCCTATTCTCTATGTTCGGAAATAAGGATATCCAAAACATATAGAGAAGGAATGCACGTGCCACCCGCTCGAAGTGGTGGACCTCGGAGCAAACAAAATGGCGGAAGGTCATCTTCATCCATGTGTACCGTATGCTCCCCTTGTTGATGGAAGGGTGTACATGGGCGAGAAGGTGCAGAAGAACCTCGGGGCTCCGGTAGATATCTACATTGAACAGGATCGGATCGCTGCCCTCCTGAATCCCAGTAATGAGAGAGAAGTTAAGAGGAGTAAGAGTCACCCCGAATGTGAAAAGATGAAAGGTGTTGGTGGTGTCCCACCACCTCTCTGTCAAAGCTGTAATGGTGACTCGGTCATTACTAGTCCCCTCCAGCGTGGTGACGAAGCTGCCAAAGTTGGCCCGATCAACAATCTCTCGGCTATAGGGAGGGAGTGCCGTGTACCACTCAAGGACGTCTAAGGATTCGCCAAAACCTCGGATACGAGGCCGCCCCTAAAACGAAACAAAACAAAAAAATCAATAAACAAAAAGCAATAATGGAATCAACAAAATAACAAAAATGAAACAAATAGAAACGATGACGAGATCAAAACCGAAATGCATAAAGAAGATAACTGAAACAAACAGACGATAATCAAAACAATGAAATTAACCTACGCTTTAAGAGTCAAAATCTCACTTGCTTCATTTTTCTTTAATCCTATCCCATTTCAAAATTGATAACGACTCAACCCGTTTAAAACCATTTCGCCAGATTCCAACTTCGATGAAAACTTGACTTCGCTCGTATTTTTTACTCAATTTCAAATTTCAATCTAAAACTCATTTGACATAGTTCAACCCTGATCAAAATTCAAGTTTGAAAGAAAGTCTAAAAATCCAATTTTCTTTCCACATAGCCCCAAATCTACCTCAATTTTAACCTCAAAAAACTCAAAAATGGTGGATTCGACAAAAATTTCATCTCAACAAAGAATACAAAAGAATCAGTTTCAAATTTGACCCAACCTAGCCTCAACCCCATATGTCCCCGTTTTCAAAAGTCAACCAATTCAAAAATCTAATTGTAAATTAACGTCCTAACTCGTTAGTTCCGTTTCCCAATCCAAACTAGCCCCAAACTCCGTTCTAAACCCACGTTTTAACATAATTTCAAGATGTTCCCAAATTTTTAAAATTCAGTTTAGAACAACGTCTACGCAGATTTATCCCCAAATTCAAAATCAAACCCACTCAAATTCATCTAAGCTAAGCTTGTTTTAAAAAAAATTCTTGAACCCACTCAAATTCATCTAAGCTAAGCTTGTTTTAAACAAAATTCCATTTTAAACTGAGATTCATCTAAAACTCATTTTAAACCCAAATTTGAGCTTAACACGATTTCTATCCCATAGATTCATATCCAAAGCTCATTTTATTCAAATCTCAAAGTTCTTTTCAAATCAAAATCCGCTCAATTTGTGTCCAATCCAAATCCTAACATGATTTCCATTTTAAACCAAAATTCAAATGAGCCCTGCTTCCAGACGTGATCCCACTTCAAACCAAGTCCAGCCCAAGCTCGAGGTCCGAATCCACCCTCCATTCAATTTTAAAATCCTTTTTCCACGAATTTGAGTTTGCACTATTCGAAATTCCATAAGTTTGTTCAAAGGTTCATTAAATCTTAAGTTCATTTTTCATCCAAGTTCAAAGTTTTATTTTTCAAAATATATCCCGTCCAAGAGAAAAGGTCCATCCAATCCAAGTCAAGGTCTAACCTAGTTAAGTCTAATGTTTCAAACTAAGTCCCAACTCCAATTCAATTCAATTCAAATCCTAAACTCCAACGTCTGATACAAGTCAATGTTCAAGTCAACTCAAATTTAACATTAAAGAAAAGTTCGTATATCCAAAAGTAATCAAGTATCAACATTCAAATAGACTTTTAATCGACAAAAGTAAGTAAAGAACTCAAGTTTTTCCACTTGCCTCGTGGTTCCAGGCCGAGAGTTGATCATCATAGCGCCATACAGGAACCTCACGCTCTGCTATCACGTCCAAGATAATAAACCTCTTCATAATCAACTTCTACAACCAGTGAACAAGAGGGATGTACATAGCTGAATCAAAATGCTCCAGTATTCCCGGAGCACCATCCCCGAGTAGATCCTCAATCCCGTCTCCTCTATCACCGCCAGCCTCCTCATTGCCGCCAACAAACAGTGCCACACCGCCCCCGACACCACCACTAGCCGCATCGCATCCACCTCCACCGGCGCCATTGTCATGGACAAACCCAAAACCGCCAACCATTGAGGAGAAAACTAAGGAGAAGAGGGAGAGAATAAACATCTTTGGAACACGAGAGAGTCGAGAGAGAGTGAGAGTAAGACACGAGAGAAAGTACACGAGGGAGTCAAGAGAGAATGAGAACTGAAGAGAGAGTGAGAGAGGGAGTCGAGAGAGATAGAGAGAGAGCTCGTGAGAGTGCGAGTGCGAGAGAGTTTGGAAGCTTTGCACGAATGTTTTTTCGAATAGTCTCCGAACTTATGTTCTACTATCGACCTCGCGGCCATTAGAGCTGGTGGATTTAAACATAACGGCCATAACCACTTGACCCAGGCCGCTACATTATTTTGTAACGGCCGTGCCTTTTATCCAAACGTTTCTCAAGGTCGTGAACTATATGTTTAGCCCACCATCTCGTTTGAGCAAAATAGTACATGCTGCTACATACAGAAGTAACGACCTCTATTTTGTTTTGAACATCCCCCTTCTTTGGACCTTTAAACTACCTCGTCTAGGTTTTGTATAAATTGAAGGCTCTCTTAGCCCTTCTTTATGACCTAAGTACCTATTTTGAAAATGTCGGTCCTCGACATGACTTAAAATTATCCTTAGCCTCTTTAGCCCTCCTCATGATCTTAAATTGACTCGTCGGTACTCGACATGAACTAAAATTACCCTTATTCTCATCGGTCCTCGTCATGACATTAAACTGATTTGTCGATCCTCGACACGACCTAATACTATCCCTAGCATCTTCGATCCTCCTCATGATCTTAAACTGACTTGTCGGCCCTCTACATGACCTAAAATTGTTAGCCTCTTTGATCCACCGCATGACCTTAAATTAACTTGCTGGTCCTTGACACGACTTAAAACTGTTCCTAGCATCTTTGGTTCTCCTTACGACCTTAAACGAACTCCTCAATTTTTGACACAACCTAAAATGCCCCTTTAAACCTTCGGTCCTCCTCATGACCTTAAACTGACTCATTGGTTCTCGTACGACCTAAAAGTTTCCCCTTTACCTCCTCGGTCCTCAACACTACCTAAAACTGCCCCTAGCCTCTTTGATCCTCCTCGTGAGCTTAAACTGACTCGTTGGTCCTTGTATGATCTTAAAGTCGCCCCCATGTGTTTGGTCCACCTCATGATCTTAAATTGACTTACCGGTCTCCGCATGACCTTAAGCTACCCTTAGCTTCATCAGTCCTTTCACGACCTAAAATTGACGAATGTTTTCTCGATCCGTGTTGTGACCTTAAAATGTTTCTTGAATCGTAACTATTTACATTGCATTGTACTTGTCATGCATCATGATTAACCTATTTACATCATATGCATTACCCCACGAACTATAATTGGCTAATCTCTTATAGTACGGATACATAGGAAGTTCGATGGAAATTTGAGTTCGACCATACTTTTTTGCATGTTTTGTTTGTGCCTAAGATTGGCGGCTTGTTCGATCGGTTTGTCTCTAGAGATTTGACATTTACTTGTACCTTGACTTACTGCAAGCTCTATCAAAGAAAGGCAACTGTAGGCACCTCAATCTGATCAAACTGAATCTTAGGCACCCAGCTCGAATGCGCCCCAATGATGAAATTATGAGAATCATGCTCGAGGATAACCCCAGGCAAGAAAAATCACGAATATAGCTCAAAACCCTAAAACACCTTCTCTTTTCACACCTTAGCCCCCAAACTCTCTTTTTCTCTGATTAAGTTTTTAAAAAGACCCGTAGCCTTCTTTTTATTTTTCTTGATTTTTCTCAAAAACAAAGTGGTGAGACTCTATTTTTCAAAAAAGGATGCTAAAATGTCTTGGACTTTCATTTTTTTTAAAAATAGAATACTTACTAAAAATAATAGATATCCAGTGCATTCCCCACGTGCAACCCAAAACACCCGCAGTTCCAAAACTATTGTTGTAAGTTCTTCACCACCAACCCCACATGTTCTTTCTCGGTGGGCCTATTTGTCATTTTGGCTGCCTTGGCCCTCCAACGAGTCAAAAACTCGACGAAAGATTCCTTGGCATCTTGCCTAGTAGTTTCGAGTTCCCGAGTCGTGACATCGAGCTAAATGTTGTAATTGTACTGGTTGACAAATGCAGTAGCAATTTCTTTCTAAGTTCTCGTCTTCGCAGATTTCATTGACATAAACCATTTTTGGGCAGCTCCCAACAAAGATCGTTGGAAAAGGTGGGCCTTTAACTAATCACTAATTCCCATAGGAGACAAAGTACCCACATACATTCTCAAATGAATTCTCAGATCCCCAGTTCCATCGAACTTCTCCATATCAGGAATCTTAAATTTCTCAAGACATTTTGCATCGGGTAACAGACAAAGCCCCTCTACGTCTGGCATGTAATCCGTGACTCCTTGGGCTTTCCTCAAAACCTTCTCCAATTTTTCAATTTTATCAGACAAGATCGACTCCTTAGTGGCTAAAATTTTTGTGAATCCCTGTTGTACAGGCGGCACCACTGCCAGTAGGACCTTCGGGTCCTGGGTTATCATCCCAGATGTTATCTCCTACCCCATCCTCTTGGTTATTTTAGGGGACTGGGGGGATCTACTACCTGGGTTTACAAAGCCTGAATCTGTGCCTGGCACTAGGTTTGAATCCTAGTCTAGCTGTTCACAGCAGTACTGACTCCCTCTATTGTCTGTTGTAAATCCATGATCACCCTCATAATATCAACGATAGTCAACTCCATGTCTGCCATTGATGAACCTAATTGTTTTACCTATCTAAGTCTTCCTTTCGGAGATCGGTTCCAAGTGCGTATTGGTTCTTCTCTACACAAAGCTACAATCTCGGGTCTCTGAGCTAAGAATACTAGTGTAAATTGGAGAACTCATCAGCTGGGGTCTAAACCCAAAATAACCCATGTTCAACAACAAGACGAACAAACAAAAATTATCCTAAAAGGGGTGCTAGCTATACAAACGAAAGCATCCATAAAAAAATCATATAAACCTAGAAGATTAGTTAGTCCTAAAAGAAAGGGGTCTAAGAAGCTGTATGCACAGGAGAAGGCTGGTAGGTCTGCACTTAGTGTACCTTCTTAATAGAGTCAAGATTATACCTCCCATGCTAGGTAATGGTACAAGGCATGATCAAAAGATACGTAATATGTAACGACTCGGTACTGACCCTAGTTGTAACAACCCAGTTGGTAACGATCTGTGTAAAGACCCAGCCGAAAACCTATTATTAGTGACGGATAGTTCACGAGGCAATAGAATACGGAGGAGGTTCAAAATCCTAACTCGGACCGAAAACCCTAATTCGGTCTGAAAAACCCTGAAAAGGTCCAAAACTCAAGCAACAAAACCTTAACACCCGGAGAGTCTCCTAACATTCTAAATGAAGTAAATATCATGAAATAATGAATTAAAAATCAAAAATCCTCATAAATATGGTAATATGACCGTTTTTCCCCTAGTATAGCAAAAAGCCTTAAAAATCCAAATTTTGACATATGGATACCCTAAATCAAGAATTTAAGTACAATTAAGTGGTAAAAGAAAAAATAATATCAAAAATACCAAAAATACCCCTTAGTGGCCGACCACCTTGGGAAGTGTGCCAAAAAGTGACTTCTTACTTTCTTTTTAGCTTAAAATGATGAGAAATATATTAAATTAAGCATTATGATGATATAATACTTGTTGAATGAGTAATATACATAATAATATAGTGTTATAGGTCAACAAAAATAAACAAATTATTATTGAAGTTCATACACAACAAAATAAGTCAAAAAATCATATATTGTCAAAATAGCTTAATTTGATTTAAAAGACTACATTTATTTAATCAATTGCTATGGAAACTATGATAATACATGAAAATAATATATTCTCATAAACATATTAAAATAATAAGTCTCATGAGTAAAATACACTAAAAAGATACATCAAATTAACTTTTGATGCATTTTCTTGCACAATAGGGGCACGAAAACTGAGACAAACCCCTTGATTGATGGAGGATCAAATTTTGTCTCCCCAAACTGAACCCTAGCTACTTCTAGCTTCCCCAAATCTGAATTCTAGCCTCCAAGAATCAAATCAATTCAAATCAAATTCAAATCACAATAATTGAAATGAAGAAAAATTGAGGCTTTTGTGTACTTTTTGTCTACCGTGTGTTTCCTATCCTTCTCCTATATAAACCAAGCCAAACACCACTCTCTTCCCTTCAAAATTTCGTGCAAGAGAGTGAGGGACCAGACCGAGGAAGCTTTTGAAAGCTAAGTCCAAATCAATCCTCCACCATTCTTTGTTCTCTCAAAACAAGTAAGTAAAACCTCTAAACCTTGTATGTAAGAGCCCTCAAAATATCTCTCAACCCATCACTTTAAACACTCTAAAAATCAATAACCAAAATCAAATCGAAAAGGCGTCGTAGTTAGAATTTAGGGGCTGTTATGTTTGTGAATATTATGAGATGTTGTTGTATATTGTTATCTTTGAGTTTAATGACATTTAAGTGTGCTGGAGCCTTGATATTAAAGTCTAAAACACAAGTATGCAAAGAAATGGAACAAAAACTTGACATGACATAAGTAGAGGACTTGAACCCAAAGAGGCTTAGTTTTTGAGAACTTTGATGTTTCTGCCCTGAGATTTGAAATGCCATAACGCAATATAAAAACTTTATCTAAGTATGATTTTTATGTTCAGAGTTATATTTTTGTGTTATCTTTCATCCAAAGTTGGTTTCAACTCATTTGCATAACCAGAACTCAAGATATTGCAATTTTACCAAAGTGTGTCATTTCCTGATCATTCAACACTACTGACTTGGAAACCCTAGTTTAGAATGATATCCGAACTTTGGTCAAAACATGAAAGTTGTAGATAACATGTATATATATCTACCACCAAAAATGAGAATAGAATGTTGAGTTTTGATAGGCCAAAACCCTTTTTAAAGTATATGTTGAATTTCAGCCTCCGAGGAACATTCTGTCACATATTTTTATATAGCCCAAAACACCTATTTTTAGTGAACTATTTCAAAAGTGATCTACATGAAAATTGTAACCCAAATGTTGAAGTATTTTCTTCCCAATAATTAGACCTTAAATCCTCGGGATGATATCTCAAAACCGTTTTAAACCCTTTGTCCAAAACAGGCTCTGTTGAGTTTTGGTGGCTGACAGAACCTACCTTTTACAATGGCCAAAACGTCTAACTTTTTTCAAATAACTACCCTTAGCTCTAAACATGAAACTTGTAGGGGACATGTTACAATAGACCATACTAAAAAATGAACTCAATTGGACTTGGTTGGATACCCCAAAATCGAGAGACACATAAGCATAATTTTCGGTAAAATTTGGAGAAAGTGCTGAACTATTTTTGCTTATGATATATTGTTCACCCATTTTTCTTAGGATTTGGCCTTGGTGTTAAACATGAGATTTTTAGAAAATGTTTGTTAAGTGTGTGTGTGATTGGGTACCTTTGCCATGAGACCCGAGTTTTTGTATGATGATTGAATTGAATTAGGTGATTGGTATTTTAAGTGAATGAATGATGATTTAGAACTCATGCTATCATGTTTGTATCATATCTTGAGAATTGTGTCTTATACTTTGCAAATTATACCATGAATCTTGCCATGCTAGTTGATACCATGCTATAGATAGTTGTATTTGAAATTCATACCATACATCATTGACATTGTCACTTGCATCCTGGCATATTGGAGTCCATCTGTGCAAATCGTTGTTGGGATGGGCTATATTGAGATTGTCGTTCTTGGTTCTCAATCTAGGGCGTCCCTGGTTGCCACATTTTTGAAAATATTTTAGAATGTATTCCCCTTGTACACTCTGGGTGCATCCCCGGTGTTATAGATTTGGTCCATACACCCTGGGTGCATTCCCGGTATTTGAAATGGTTTATCATGAATACTGTTAGACACTATGGGTTCGTCACTAGAACTTTGGTTTTGATGTCTCCTTGATTTCGTTGTTCCTCAGGTTATGACACGGCCAAATAGGGTAATTCAGAGGGAGCCTAATTTGGAGGACCTAATCCCACTGTGGTGGTAATTCGGAGAGAGCTCAATTATGGCGGACCTAAATCCCATTATCACGATGTTTTGAAGGGTAATTCGGAGAGAGCCTAATTCGGTGGACCTAATCTCCTATGGTGGTAATTCGGAGAGGAGCCCAATTATGGCGAACCTAAACCCTATTGTCGCGACGTTTTGAAGGGTAATCTCAGAGAGAGCCTGATTCGGTAAACCTAATCCCACTACGGTGGTAATTTTGGAGAGAGCCTAATTATAGCGGTCCTAAACCCCTCATCTTGGTACTTTGTGTAATATGAACGTTTCTTGAATTGCTGGCCCGGATAAGGGTGGCTGAATAATTGGTTAGGTCACTCTCACGCCGTTGCCATTGAGTAAAACAATTGTGGCATGAAGCCCAGCGACGCATTTACTATTCGTAACGATAAGCGATAATGGCTTTGGTGATCAAGTCCCATTAAGTCTACTCTGGTGATTCTCGGCGTGGAATTCCTGTTATTATTTGGGTGCATTTTGGGTTGGGCATCTGCACTTCATACACGCATGTTTATTTACTTACCTGCTACCCTGTTATAAATTTGTCTGTCTCCTTGACTATAAACTGTACTGGGTGTTGTATGGTATGTGTTGTGGTAAAGTTTGTGCCGTGAGATTAGTTAGAAAGTTGGAGTATTTTTCTTCTGAGCCTTGGCTCATGGCATTCGTGCCACATGTGAGGAGGAGTTTATAGAGGAAGTCATCCCCGAGGGAGAAGAAGAACTGGAAGAACAAGGTGAATTTCAAGAGCACATGGACCCAGCTGAGGCATTCTGAGGAATCAAGATCTCTACTTTTGTTCTTATATTCAGTTTATCCTATGCTTAACGAATTTTTTGAA
>JAULJZ010169981.1:0-24605 GCA_032270985.1 Heliamphora pulchella
CCACAGTTCAACTCTCATAAACTGAAAACATGCATCTCATACATGAATAAACATATCGCCAAAAAGGCGTACAAAACTAGCCTCAACAAGCGTCACATGTGTAAGTACTGTCTCAAAAAGAAAAAACTACAGCGAGTCTTCCATCACCTCTACAACTAGGTCATCTCATCATGCTGACCTGAAAAGGTTTTACAACAAAAGTCCACACCGTGAGCCGAAACCCAATAGAACATAGACAGTAAAGCTGTAAAGCAAGCTATGCAATTATGCACACACGGACTCAACCACAGAAGCCAAAAAAGTTTTTCCTTCCAAAACCATCAATTTTCCATCAGACTAACACGAGTCTCAAAAAAGGTTTTATCTCATAAAATTCTATATTTTTCATCCTTCAAACTATGCATATCATCGTAACAGATATCATGCCACAGTGAAGAGAAAGCTATAAATAAAACAATAAGCTCCACTCAGGCCACACAGCCGAGGAGAAAGATATAAATGTAGTCCTATGTACCGACTCTCCCATACCGACAAAGGTAACAACTATAGGCTCTCATCCATTACCCTCGACCCGTAGGTTTAGTAATGACAAGTTCTATACAGAGTTACAACAATAACGCCAATAACGGAGATAACCGACTTAGTTTACGGGAACACACCCGAGGGCACTAAGCACCCACACAACCACTTAGTTTATAGGACCACAACCCGAGGGCACTAAGCACCCACACAACCTCGTTTACGGGGATTAACCCGAAGGCACATAGGGACCTACTCTACGCACGTTTTTGGACTTACACCAAGGAGCAATAGAAGCCTAACTCAACACACTCACTGTCGCGGTATATCTATGGAGAACATTTAAAAACCCACCGAAGCTCAACTACAAAAACTTGAAAACAGTTTATACAATGCATGTATAAAAGAGATCCAATCCACTGATATTGAGATCTAAAATCATTTCCACCAATATGTTAAAAGGTGAGTCTTAACCCCGCGAGTTAGCTCCAAACCTCCAAAATCACGTTTTTCACCGTTTTCACAAAATATCTCATTTTCAAACCTCTTTTGAAAACCACAGATGTCAACACACCCGAAACATGCATACAACCGAGAAAAGGCGTAAAAATCTCACATTTACCCAAAAACTACGGTTACACATGAAAATAGCATTTGATGTATTTTCTACCCGGTGAAAATACGTATAATTACACAAAACACCCTTATACAGTAGTAAGGTCTAGAATCCTACCTCAGAGAGTCAAGAACTCAACATCTCAAAACTGAACGGCGTTAGAACGAGAATTCGATCGGATGGATGCGAAGCCCTCGGCCCCGATTGCAAGGATCCACGAAGGAATCAACAACAAACCAAGCCCCAGGCCCTCAAAGCTAGAGAGAAGGAGGAGAAAAGGGGTTTCTTAGGTTTGAAGAAAGGTTTTTGTACCAAAAATTCCGCCACTGGTCTATTTATAGAAAACCAAATTTAACACTGTCCAGTCGACCGAACTAGGGAGTTCAGTTGACTGAACTCCATATCCACAGTTCAATCGACCGAACAGGACCCCCAGTCGACTGAACCCCACACCAGAGGCGTACTGGAATTTGCTACTGTTTTAAGGCTCAAAAACCAACCCAACCAACCTAAACAAGGTCTGGGAAAGCATAAAACGCATTTACACAAACTTTTCTACAACTTTAAAGCATAAACCATGCATCAATGCGGTTATATACTGAAATAAAAACGTCGCGTATATAAACAACTCAAAATTACAAGGTTTCGGGTCTCACACAGCTTCTGTTCGATCCTTTCGCCCATGGAATTTGTTTTTAGGCACAGATTTTGTTCCCATTGTTTCATGTATTGTTGAATGATCACTATAGAAAAGAACACAACCAAATACTCATCAGTCAAACTCAAATGATACATTTATGATCCCTAACAAAACTGCTATGTATTTTTCAGTTTAGAAGAAAAAACGATACACTTATGATTACATTACGATACATTTATCAATTAAAAAGGAAACCACAACCCACAAGCAGCATGCATCAATGTTCGAAACAGAAGTGATACATTTATCAAACTAATGTGTTATTTGAATTTGGTATTCCAAATTGACATGGAACTTGGTTTCTGCATGAGTGATTCACAAAGCTGCTATATATTTCCCAGTTTAGAAGAAGAAATGATAAACCTATGATTCCATTACGATACATTTATCAATCCAAAACAATACAACAACCCGCAATCAGTATGCATTAATTTTCGAAACATAAGTGATACATTTACCAGACTAACATGTTATTTGATACATTTACCAGACTAACGTGTTATTTGAATTTGGTATTCCCAATTGACATGGACCTTAATTTCTACATGAGTCAATCAGAAAGCAGCTATATATTTCTCAATTTAGAAGAAAAAATGATACACCTATGATTCCATTACGATACAGTTATCAATCCAAAACAAAACAACAACCCACAAGCAGCATGCATTAATTTTCGAAACAGAAGTGATACATTTACCAGATTAACGTGTTATTTGAATTTGGTATTCCAAATTGACATAGAACTTGGTTTCTGCATGAGTCACTCACAAACCTGCTATATATTTTACAATTTTGAAGAAAAAATGATACATCTATGATTCTAATATGATACATTTATCATAGGCATCCCATGCCGATACACCTATTATTCCAGTTTAGGAGAAAAATGTTATATATTTTCCATTACGATATATTTTCCGTTACCATATAGAAGTTATTGCATGCCGATACATTTACAAATCACAAAATGAAACAACTACCCATAAGCAACATGCATCAATATGTGGGATACTGAAGTGATACATTTAACAGTAAAACATCCCGAAACTTAACAAATACTTTCTAAATCACACAAATGATACTTTTACCAATTTGGCAGAAAAACTCATTTTTGAACAGTTTAGGTAAAAAAATTGATACACTCCCGATTCCATTACAATACATTTATCTATTCCAAATAAAACATCAACCCACAAGCATAATGAATCAATTTTTGAAACAGTAGTGATACATTTTCCAGTTAATCATCCCGAAAGACAAAAAATACCTTCTTCGAACACAAATGATATTTTTATCATTTTGGGGGGAAACTCATTGATTACAGTACTCAAAACAGGGACTACAAGAATTAATATGCCACGATATACATTAAAATCGCCCCAAAAGAAAAAATGGAAGAACAGCAAAGTCAATATCGCAATCACAAATTAGCTTGTTATCTGTATTATGTGTCATTACCCAAAGCGAAACTGATACATTCTTCGCACAAAATGTATTAAACGATATTCGTATAATAATAGCAGAAAAGGAAAAGGAAAAAATATCAATACACATCATTTGGAAAGCAACTAATAAATGACTATCTAATTTCCGGCCACAAATCACGAATGCTTTATAAACTCAAATGTTACTCATGGTTGAAAACCCGAAGCTTTTGAAAGTTGAACTAATAATAATGAATATATTTGTTTTAGGTTTACATATAAAAATGTTAAAATCGGACGTTATTCATCAGTATTATCGATTTAGGGTTTAAGATTTCTTAGTTTTGTTATAAAACACGAGGCAATCGAACCCATACCTATTCATTTATGACTTTTTCCACCCTTCCAAATCTAATCTCGCCTTTAATCTATCAGTCGTTCCTCTCTTCCGAACTGATGTTTCCTTGCCGCCGAACTATTGTTTCCTCTCCGTCGTTGTCGAGTTTCTATCGAAACGCCAATGCTATTCATTTCCAAAACGATAATGTTTTTCAAGATGGGTTTTGGAAGTTAATCGCGACATGTTCACGATTTTGATTTCTGAAAGAACCGCGTACGTGGGGTTATGTTGGTCATTTATGACATTAACGTAATTGATAAGGGACTGATACTAATAAAAAACTATTGATATGACTAAATCTAATACTATTTCTAAAAAGAGAACTAATCCCTAAATTTTTCTTAAATTTAATTGGTCGGTATCGAAAATCTTAACGTGAAAAAATGAGTTAAACATTTAATAATAGGAACTCAATGTAAATTGGTCTTAAGATTATGGCTAAGAGTTCTTTAGTGGTATGAAATGTATTTTAATGTTTTATGAAAATTACAAAAATTACTGTAAAATTTTCATAATTACAGAAATCGCTAAGAGGTTTGCATATTTGCAAAAATCGCTAGATGTGTATCTAGGTTGCACTAGACGTTTATGTCATAATTACTCCACAGGTCCCTACTATAGTCCTATAAATATGCAACTAGGCTGATCCAAGTTCAAAAGTTGTCTTCTAAGACAAAGGTTGTCCAAGTTCTGTCGGTATCAGTTCTCGAAAGATCGTAGCCCACACTCTGTTCGAAAATCGCATAGGGAATACAGTAGAATGTTTGACTGGAGTTTTAACTCGGAAAATTAAAATTCGTAGTTGAATAATAGACCAAAAGGTATTCATCTGAATTAACTGTGGTAGCATGGTTTTTATTTTGATCGTTTGACATCAAAAAAAATTTATCTGGAGCCTGTTTCGGTGATTGTCCGTCCATTTTTATTTTTTAAAAAAATCATTTACAAATCAATGATCTTGGTAGTTCGCCTCCAATAATATATACACTACTTAAACCCATTAACAGCTAGGGTTTTATATTGTTCTCTATAATATTGAAAAGTGGCAGCCATAGTTAGGGTTTTCAAGTCACAAAAGATCAGAGCCCACTCTCTGTTCCTGATTCGGTGTTCAAAAATACGGCAAAAGATCTGAGGTCCATACGTGTAGGGACCCGGTCCTTTTTATTTTGAAGGCTAATTAAAATTTGTTAAGAGACCTCAGTTGTAAGATGAAAACAGCTTTTATTGTGCAAAGAAACCAATATTTTATCATGATGATGATAATTATATTCTTCATAATGCCTAAGGATAGCTATGGAGAATTATTTTGACGAGTTTTGAGGTGTTTGGACAAACTTTAGAATTTTATATGATTCTTTTCTTTAGAATCGTGCACAGCTGTAACCGCTCGAGCGGACTGTCGGCAGAGACTTTTAAAAGTCATAGTTTTGAGCTTTTTGTTTCATTTATCCCTTCTCCTCTATCTCTCTAACCCAAATCCTAATCCTAGAAAACTCCATTGGAGCATCTTGAAGCTCTTCATACCCTCCCTTGATGGATCTTTCTTGCTCTCCTTTTGAGTATACATCCATTGGAGGTTGGAGCTATGCGTTGAAAGCTCATTTATCATCCTTCGATTTTTTATCGTTGGAGCTTCTCAGGGCTTGTTTCTTGTGGATTTAACTTCAAAGAGGTAGAATCTATGACTATTGTTGAATTTATGTTGGATATAAGTTGTATACTTTGTGCTTATACATAAAAGCTTGAAAGATTTATGTTTTTGGAACCTTAGATTGAGATTTGAGGTTAAAGCATGTTAAATCTTGTATTTATGGATAATTTATGTTAAATCCATCATGCTATTTATGTTGAGGGAACCTTTAATTTGGGAATTGGTAAACTAGGGTTTTGAATTGGCCGAACTCTTTACCAAATTGGGAGGGTTTGGATTGGTGAACTCAAATGGTTAAATTGACTTGATCTTTGATAAATTGGAGGTTGTGTATATATATATATATATATATATTGCATGGGTTTTGAGAAAATGTCAAAATCATGAGATGTAAATTTGGGAGTTTTTGAATCTTTTCATTCGAACATGTGAATCGTGAGAATATTAAAAATGTTGAATGATTTTAACTCCATGTGTGGGTTAGGTGTTGACGAGAGGAACCGGATTTAACGGTTGGACTCGTAAGGGTTGTAATGTGGATGAGCTTGATCGTGTTGGATTTAACGAGAGGAACCATGTTTGGGTTGGACTCTTGTGTAGAATTTTAAAAATAATGAAATGAATGAATGAACCGATTTGGGTCATAGGATCATTTAATTATGGGCTAATTCAGCTTATCGGTGAAAGATCAAAAAATTATGTAGATTGAGTGAGTCGCGGTGGATTATAGAACGCATCTACCACTTAGCGGGTCTCTTGAGACCTGGTCGGTAGTGGCTATGCATGGGTCTATAAGTTCAAGACGGGTTATAGAACGCATCTATTACTTGGCGGGTCCCATGCGACCCGATCGGTAGTGGCCATGCATGGGTCTATAGACTCGTCCGACATCAATTTTTAAAAACTTAAATCATGAATTGGTTTGAATTTGGAAATAGTTCGAAAATGCACGTGTGCGTGCGTGTATGCGGTTAATTGAAAACTAGAAATAGTTTGTAATGATAAAGAAATGAAGGACTAAAACGGACTTGGTTTTATAAATGAAAAACCGATTATGTGAATGATGTTTGGTTTAGAAACAAAATTGGTTTTTCTTTTGAGAAAACTATGTGTTGAATTTCACATAACCATCCTTGCATGTCCTGCATTTGTTCATCTTTTGTCTATTTTCTACGAACATCGACTCATAGTGTGTAAAATATTTCAGGTAATAGTGAAAAGAAGATAGCAGAATGAGACATAGGCTCGTGTAAACCTCTTTGGGGGTTAGTAATACCTGGTTTGTAAGGCTCGAAAATCATGGATTCATGATTTGCATGAATGTAAGGAAGTTGGGTAAGTGTTTCAGATTCGATTACTTGATTGTGTATCAACTCTATGAATTAAAAATGTTGGAATTACGTGTTTTGCGTATTTAACTTCATATTTTTACATATTTAAAACTATGTTCAAATTATGAGGAGAATGGTTGATTTTTTTTAACACTTAAAAAATTTTCAGGTTTTTAGCCTTGGGGACTCTTGGGTAGCCTACCGCTCGAGCAGTGGTGGGTCTACCGTTTATGGGAAAAATGAAAAGTGCAGGTTTTAATTTTAAATAAGACTTAGTTTCGACTGATCTTTTGACTCGGTTTGTTTTAAAGTCTTTAACTTGAGTCTCTTTACCTTTTATATCGCGGGGTTTATTGTTACAAAGTTGGGGCGTTACAATACGAGCTTTCTGATTTGTGCATCGATCTTTTAGATTTTTGGTTCAAGTATTGAGACGAGATTAATTCAGAGAGATCTCAAACGTATAATCCTAATTCTGCCTTGTAGGGTTTAGTGGGTTCATGTTTTTCCATTCGAAAGGACTAGGGTTTTTCTCGTTCGGATCGAAGCGTACAATTTTTTTTGTTGTTGTCCTAGTTCGATTCATATGCACTGTCATTGGTTCCTAAGATCTCAATCCCCTTCACTATGAACCCGTTGTAAAACTCCAATCATGCTTTTTTTCTCTTTATATAAATACATCGTTCAACCCTCATTCTTAAAGACCTTGAAATGTTTATACTTCATAATGCACGATTTATGGTCATTGAACAAATTAATTTATCATATTTTGAATTGAAAATCTAATAAAAAAATTCTAACTCTCTAAAATAAAAGGCATGATTGGAATTGCACATAAAAGAACGCCTTCCTAAAAATATCTTGTGATCATTAAGCAACGCTTTTTACGCCAAAAATTTGACCAAAATCGAAATGTTTGGCCGAACAAGATGGCGTGCATATTGAGACCTATGAATTCAATTAAGTCATAACCATCACTTTTTTCCATTTTGAGTCTAATTTGTAGCCATGTATATTATTTTCCTTAATCATTTTAAGAAATCATTGCCTCAAATAGGGGTGTGCGCAGGTCGGCGCAGTGCGAATTGAGTAAAAATTCATTAACCAAACTATTTATGGCGGTATAAAAAATTTTAATCTACCGCCGAACCACCCGCTTTATAAAACCGACGGATCAGTTATTTTTTTGAGCGGTTTTGCAATTCCGGATTGGGAAGATTTGCTGTTTAAAAATTAAATAAATATTTTATTAAAATGACAATTAATTCAAGATCAAAATAGAGACTACATCAGTTTAATCAAAATATTTATGTAAAGATTTAAAAAAATATTCCAACAACACATTTGAGTACTAACAAAAATAAATATCCTACATTCATGATATGAGGTAATAAATATCAAATAAAATATAAAAAAAATAAATAAACATAGGTTATAAAAAATTAAAAATTAAAAATATTTTGGGGTTAAAGAAATTAAAAAGATATTTTGGTATGAGATATTGAGATCTAGAATTTTTAATTTTTATTTTTTTATTTATGCCTTACGGATTAATTATTAGTTTAGAAGTTATAAGTTACAAATTAATAATAAAATAAAAAATAATTAAGTAATAAGTATTATATACGGGCGAGTCAGTTGAATAGCAAGTGGAAGTTATTGAAATTATCACTATCAATCGACCTATGTGATTTTTTTCTCAACCGTCCAATTTAACTTGTCCTTTACTTTTAATTTGCTTAGATCGGTGCAATGTGGGCGGATGAGAAGTGATTAGGCGAGTTTGGTGTGTTTTTGAGCAACCCTAACCTCAAATATGAATAGTGTAGTTGAAGATCGTCTTACACTTTTAAGTGAGAGTGAATTGAAGACATAGCCTCAAGCTTAATGATTTTCACATGTATTACTTCAGCCCGATTCGTGCGAGGGTAACATATATAGCTACGAGCTGTCCCACGTAGAAAGATTCGATTCCTTACTTATTTTTTAAGAGAGAATTTTTTAAGAGACTCTTGCCTCAAATTTGAAGAGTGTAGGTGCAGATCGTCTTACAGCTTTTAGTGAGTGCATTGATGACATGGTCCCTAACTTAAAGATGGTCACGTGCATTGCTTCATCTCGATCCCAATAAGAGTAACATAGATAGCAACTAGTCGTCCCATGTAAGAAGATTTGATTCCTTAATTGTTTTAAGAAACCCTTGCCTCAAATTTGAAGAGTGTATTAAAGTGGCCCCAAGCTTAATGATTGTCACGTGTATTACTTCCTCTGGGGTTGACATAGATAGCTACTGGCCATCCCTTGTCGGAAGATTGGATTTGCATATGTTTTTTTTTTAGGAAAAGATTTAGCATGTGTTTCGACTAATTTTTTTTAAAAGTTTTTTGATTTTTTGGTTTTTTTTTGTAATTTTATGAAATTATACTTATTTTAGTAATTTTATGAAAATATTGATTTAGTAATTTTATAAAAATATTGATTATGTTCAGGGGAGCGACGTTAATTAGAAATTCACAGTAAATAAATTTATTTGAAAAGAAATTTCAGTAAAAGGACTCATCATTTTACAATCCTTGTGAACAAATAGGGTGTTTGTAGTTGTTTATTAGCAACAATTTTAACATTTGTCGCACCTTCTGTTTTTTATTTATAAGCCAAAAATAACATAAAAATTAATTTTTTAGAATCTCCATTTTGGTTCTTTTAAATTCCACTTTTCAATAATTAACTTCTACAATAAGTTTTTTCAAAAAAAAAAAAACTTCTACAATAAGTTCAGGTGCAACAAGCACGCACAATGTACACATGAAAAAAAAAAAGAATTATTGGGTATTTATTAGAAATCATAATTTAACTTTTAGTTTGTAAGTAATCTACAAAAATTGAGAAATTTTAAATAAATGTATTTATAATTTTTTTTTCTTGTAATTTCTTATTCTAAATCGGCAACACAATTATGTTATTTGAAGATTTACAACTATAACAAATTTTAATAACTCACATTTTCAGGTATACTTTATAAGTTCGTAATTATAACATATACAAAACATTCATTCATTTGACGAAAAACAAATACTAGAATATATAGAAATATACGAATTTATTTAGACAAAATTGGTAAAAACTTTTTGATAAATATGTTATCCTATATTAGGTCCTGGCCAGCCAAGAAATCTTTACTTGCTTAAGTCCCTCATTCTTTTTCACTTATTGCGTGAAGTAATTGATCTTTTTTTATATAGATTTTTTTTTAACTCACGTTCATGTTAATTTCTTGATTAGTAAACTCGTGTAGTCTAACAGTTTCTCTCAACCTTTCTTTTGTAGAGATTGCGAGTTTAAGTACCATAAAAAATGATAGGAGGTGATCCCTTTTAAGTTCAATATAACGTAAGTGTTTCGTATCACAAATAAAAGAACTTGTGACTTTTGTATTAAGGACAGTGAGAGGAGCTCACCCGCAATTCAAGCCCTTGAACTTGAACTTTCATAAAGAGCGACACATTCTTTGTCAAAGAAAGTTGTGGGCAAGGACGAAAACAAAGGGGGCTAGGGGGTCATGGCCACCTTTGCATTTTAAAACGTATTTTTTATATAGTCTAAATTTAAAGTAAACCAAATTATGTAATTAAATTATCTCTTTTATTTTTCAACAAATATAATTTGTCAATTTGCACTTAATTACTAAAATAATTTTTTTCCTCTTTGCATCCATTTTTTTTTTTGTCTTTGTTATCTCTTTGTTTGTTTCTTTATTATTTTACTTCAATCAATTTAAAGTTTTCAAATTTTGTTACAATTGTTATTTTTAACTAATGTCCCACATCATTAGTCATTCTTTCTTTTTCTCCTATTTCATTCATATATACATTGTTATTTGATAATATTACTAATTTTGATTTTATAATTCTAGAATTTACTATTATTGGGTATAAATAGGTGTATAAGAATTTGTTCTATAACTTTTGTATAATTAAAAATATTTTGAAATTTAATTTTTATAATCATTTTTATATAAAAAATCTTTCATAAAATTTTCAACTATCTCTAATTTGAAAGTATCAATTTTCAAAAGATGCTTAATAAATTTTAAAAGTTTGAAGTAAAACAAATTAAAAAGTATTAACAGTATTTTGTAGTTTCTCATCATCATATATATCAATTAAAAGTGTATGGATGTTATTTATTTATTTTGATTTACTAAATAGTTATTTATTTATTTTTGCTGGAATTTAATCACTAATTTCTAAACACAACTGAAAGCAAAAATTCACGCACAAAATGAGAAAATAATCAACACCGAGAACTTACATATTTCGGCCCATACCGTCCTATGTCTACAAACGAGAGAGAAAGTATTTCACTTCATCGATTGTAAAAAAATACAACCGCTCTTGAAAAAATACAACCGGTCCTTACTTTCTACCAGCTAAACTCTCAATTGTTTCTCACAATTTTTTTTCTTACCCTAAAGTTTCACAAGTGTTTTATTTATAAACACACGAAGAAAACCTTATATACCCATAAACCCATGTAATATTAAGCCTTATACAAAATGGAGTTCTAGTGGGCTCATAATCCCACCTCAACGCAAATATATATGGACCAAATAAAATAATAAATGGTCTATGTAGAATACAAGATATTGTAGCCCAGCAATCTCCACATTGGTTTAAATATTGCAAACTATTCTGAAGATAATCAGCGCTAATATTGATTCTAGCGCCGTCGTCAAATTGTTGCAACCAAACAGCATGGCATGCATCTCTTCACATAGGTGCCCACTGTAGGGACCTGATCCCTTTTTATTTTGATAATTCATTAAAACCTTGTTATGATATTTTCAATGAAAAATGGGTAAGTGTTCAATCGTATGAAAAATTAATATTTGAACATAATAATAATTGTTGATGATAATTATATACTTGGTAATATATAAGAATAATTATTGTGGGTTGTTTGGATGAACTTGGAGGTGTTTGGCTTAAGATTTGAATCTTGTATGTTTCTTTTTCTCGGATTGCTCACAATTGCACAATCCGCTCGAGAGGCCCTAGCGCCACTCGAGCAGTGTGTCGGCAGCAACAATTTAAATTGCTAGTTGAAGCTTGTTTTATTTCATTTCCTCTCCTCCTCCCTCTCTCTAAGTCCGACTAGAAGCCCTAGAAATCACTTTGGAAGCCTCTTAAGCTTTCATTGCCCCTCCATTGGTGGGTCTTACTTGCTCACCTCTTAGATATACATCATTGAAAGATCACTCTAAGAGTTGAAAGCTCCCTTTTCACCGTTCGGTTGAAGATTTTCATCCTTAGATCTTGCTAGGGCTTGATTCGTGTGGCTTGATCATCAAAAAGGTAAAATCTATGACTATTGTTGAACATTTAATAGATATGAGTTGTATATTATGTGTATCTACATAAAGGCATGAAAACTTATGTTTTTGGAACCTTATGTTGGGGTTTGATGTTAAAGCATATTGAATCTCAAATATATAGATGATTTGTGTGAAGTCTATCATGTTATTATTGTTGTAGAACATCTAATTTGTGAATTGAAAAGTTAGGGTTTGAATTGGGTCAAATCTTGAACAAATTGGGGCTTTTGGGTTAGTGAATTCAAATGATTAAATTTACTTAAATTTTGATGAATTGGAGGTTGCATTAACTTATTTGTGTATAAATTCTATAAATTTTGATAAAATGTAAAAATCATGAGATGACGGGTTAGGAATTTTGAATAAATCATGTGAGTTTAATGAAATGTGAAATCATGAGATGTTTGGTTGGGGGTTTTGAGTTAACTAAACCCAAATATGTGAGACATGAGAATTTCAGTAATTGTTAATGATTTGAGCCCTATGTGTTAGGGGTTGACGAGAGAAACTATGTTTGGATTGGACTCGTGTTTGGAATTTTGAAAAATGAGAAAATTAATGAATTGATTTGGAACTATAGATCGTTGAAGTTGGGCTTAAATAGCTCCTCGATAAAAGATCGAGAAATTGTACAAATTGGGTGACCTACCCATCGGCTAATAACCAAGAATAGGCGTTAGTCGTGGTGGGTTATAGAACGCACCGTTATTTAGTAAACCTCGCATAGTTCGATCAGTAGTAGCGTGGCATGGGTCTATAAGCTCGTCTGGCGTCGGTTCTTAGAACCTATACCATGAATTGGTTGGATTTGAAAAGTGTCAGTGGATGTGTGTGTATGTGTGTGTTGCGTGTGTGAATGTTTGAGAATTTAAAATGGAATGTTGAAAATGATAACAAAATGGAAGACTAAAACTATAGTGTTGGGTATGAAAATGAAGAGATATCGTATGTAAATGAAAAACCCAGTTATGTGAATAGAAATTAGTTTGAAAACGAAATTAGTTTAGATAAAACGTTGTCGTGCATTTTGCATAACCATTCTTGCATATCATGTATTTGTTCATCTTTAATCTATTTTCTACGAGTCTCGACTCATATTGTATAAATAATTTTAGGTGATAGCGGAAAGAAGGTAGTTGAATGAGAATAATGATCGTGGAGACCTTTATGGGTAGTTTTTGATAAATTAGAAATCTTTTAGAAGATTCTTTTATGAATTGATTAATGTAAATTGTAATTCTTTTGGTACTTTGGATGAATGTATTTTAGGTTGGGTAACCCATTTTGTAAAGCCCTAAGGCCAAGTGCTCATGAATTGCATGCATGTGAGATGTCGAGTTATTATTTCGATTTTACCCTTGAGTTTTGTACGAAATTATATGGATTAAAATGTTGATTTTTCGAGTTTTTGGGATGTATGGGGTTATTTCAATGTCAAATATATGTTTAACTTCATATTTTTTTCTATCTAAAACTATGTTCAAAGTATGAAAAAAATGGATAATTTTTCAACACTTGAAAATTTTCAGCATTTTAGCCTTGGAGGCTCTCGGGTACCTCACCACTCAAGTGGTGGTAAGGCCGCTCGAGCGGTCTTCGCTGGGTGGTGTTCTTGGAAAATTTTGTTTTAAAAAGGTTTTGATTGGTTTTTTTGGGGCATTTTTTTTAGCATAAATTGGCATATTTGGAAAATTATTTTACAAGAAAAATGCTCTCTTTTACTTCTATCTTTTATAGGGAAAATGGTACGCTTTGGTTTTAGTTCAAATAAAGTTTAATTTCCATTAATCTTTTGACTCGATTTCGTTTTAACGTTTTTGATTTGAGTTTCTTTACTATTCATATCGTGGAGTTTTATTGTTACATTTTCGGGACATGACATATTGATATTAGAACTCTAAGTTCGAATACTTAGGAGCCGTAGGAATGGTTAATCCATTGCGTAAGAGCTTGGATTGATTTGTGACATTCATGTATTGGTTTGTTTGCATGGCATATTTGCGAAGTGACTTGATGTTTGTATGCTATGTGGTATTTTGGTATGTAGGTTGAATTTTTAGGATTATGTGTCTTGTCCTTGGTCGTCCGATCAACTAGTTCGTGGTTTGAGTTAGAAAGGCGTTTGATCGACGTCCATTCTAACAAAAAATTCAAACGAGTTACCTGGATTGATGTGTCATTCCGATTAGTCCTCCTCATTACGTGAGGTGTACTAATGTGGTTGTACATGTTAAGTGGTAACTTGGTTGAAGATGATTTTATTGATGAAAGATAGGTTAGTTTAAACTTTTGTATTGATCTCTCTTTATTCCTTCTCATATAGAAAGTGATGTTACCGAGAAGAGGTATAGACCGAGGTCGTAGTCGATGTCGCGCTTTTGCTCAAGTTCCTGAAGAAGGAGATGTACATTCCCCGCAAAACCAAGTGGGCGGTGTTGATGCTTTACAGGAGATGCTGATGACTATGTGAGTTTTAACCGAGGCGGCTAGCTGAGGAGTAAGAGCTCCCGAGCCAAGTGCTACGGTGGCAATGAGAGAATTTCAGCGGTTCGATCCTCCAACCTTTTCTGGAAAGTCTTATTCCAAAATTGCTACCGAGTGCTTAGAAGTGACTACCATGATCTTTGATACACTTGAGATCATGGAGGATGAGTTAAGAATAAGGTTGGCGGCATTCCAATTCCAGGAGGACGCGAAAAAGTGGTGGAAGTTTGCTAAAACGACTATGGAAGGCACGTGGATTGCTTTCACCAGCATCTTTCTAGAGAAGTATTTTTCAGAATCATCGAGAGAACTTATCAAGAGGAGTTTCTCTCCCTCATTCAGGGGAATATGACGGTTGTCCTATATGAGGCCAGGTTAGCGAATCTGTCGCGATTTGCACCGAAGATGGTGGCAACAAAAGAGTTACGCACCAAGCGGTTTGAACGGGATCTTTGACCCGTCAACAAAGATAGGATTGCATCTCTAGGATTTCATGTCTACACAAAGCTAGTGAAGGCTGCCATTATGGTTGAGAATGCCATGACTGAGAGTCGTAAGATCAGGGAAAGTAGGTCGCAACAACGGGGTATGATTGCGTAGTCAGATGGGTGCCAGCTTAAAAGGTAGAAATCAGGAGGTCCTAGTTCTTTCCCTACGGGATCCCAACAACAGCCACGTTTAGAACCCACGCCATATATCGCTTTATCGGGATATTTTGAGCGTCAGGAGATAGTTTTCTTCTCTTGTAAACAATCGAGAAATCGTGTTAGGGAGTGTCCACAGTAGGGGCAACAATAGAGTCAGACTCGGGAGAGAGCCCTATTTTCTTGCTATCAGTGTGGTCATGTGGGTCACATGCGCTGGGAGTGCCCTCAGGGAGGGAATGTTCAAAGTGCTTCAAGAGCTCATCCAGGACAGGCATGTAAGGGACAACAGGTAAAACACGAAAAGATGGTTTAACAAATCAGAATCTTTGGAATCGTGTACACGGAAAAATGTTTGATTTTTTCAGATGGTGTGATTTTCGAAATTAATAAATTTATTTTAATTAAAAAAAATTTATAACTCTAAAAAATGTTCTAAAAATTTAAGTGGGAGAGAAAATTTATTCACAGATAAATCCCGCAATCTCCATCACCAATTTGTATGCGATGTAATTCAATCCTGCGTGTTGGCAGTAAAGCCTTCCTCCCCATCGGACAAATTAATTACGGTATCACCAGTACAAACCTTCTTTAGGGATAATTCTAGATAATTGTTAGTGTAAATCACTTCTCCATCTGAAGGGTTCATTGCGAAACGATTGATTTAGGATTAAGTGATGGTTAACACTTAACTGTATATAATAGTATCTTCTCTATCTGAGTCACTACTATTATATACTAGACTAAAACTATGTCAGTTATTTAATTTTACTCAATAAGATCAATTGCCTAGATAGTAAAATTAATAGAAATTGGTCTGTCTGAACAAATCATGGATAGTAGACATCCTCCCATCGAGGCATGCTATTCACAAGGTACCAGGCTGCTGGCGAATTTCTTTTAAAATAGTAGAAGAAACTAAATTAAAATAAATTTAAAGTATTACTCGTCATAATTAAAGGTATTTTTAATTATGTGATTCTCAAGATTAAAATAATTTTCAACCCATTCGCTTCAATACTTAAAGAAAATAAACTTACGGGACTGAACTTTGTTGATTGAAAAAGAAATCTGGACATTATCTTAACTGCTGAGGATTACAAATTTATATTAACTGAGATATATCCACCAGTACCTGATGTGGGGGCGACCAAACAGGAAGCCCAGCCCATCAGAAGTGGCAGAAAGCTGATCAGATGGCTCGCTATTACATTTTGATTTCCATGTCAAATATTTTGCAGCATCAGCTTCAGTTTATACTTAGTGTCTATGACATGATTATGAACCACAAAGAAATGTTTGAAAATCAAAATCGTGCTACTAGACAGGTGGATATGAAATCTCTAATGAATATAAACATGGCTGAAGGCACCCCAGTTAGGGATCATGTTATGAAAGTGATCAGTCCTCTAAATGAACTGAAAATCCTAGGAGCTGAAATTGATGGAAAAACTCATATCCATATCATACTCGAGTCACTGCCTGAAAGTTTTAAGCAGTTCTTCCTGAACTATACCATGAATACGCTCAGGTTTTTATTGGCAAAACTTCTTAACGAACTTCAAGCAGCCGAGGGTGTTCTTAGGAAGCCAGGTTCTGTGTATGTGGCTGAGAAAGGTTTTTCATCTAAGCCGAAAGGAAAGAAAAAGAAAAAAGTTCAAACACAGGGAGGCACATGTCCAAAAGCAATTAAGGGACTAAAAACTGGTGAGAAGAAGTTGAGTGGCATGTGCTATTACTATAACTAGTTTGGGTATTGAAAAAAGTTGTGTCCAGTTTTTCTCAGTAAGCAGAACAAACCAGGTAATTTCTGTTCACTGGTGGTTAAAACATGTTTAGCGGTATTATCTACTGGAACCTGGTGTGTAGATACGGGAGCCACTAATCATATCTGTAATACTTTATAAGAGTTTCAAGAAACTAGGCAGCTCAGTGATGGAGAAATATACCTGCATATGGACAATAATACAAATGTGGCAACAGTTGTAGTAAATGATGTCACTCTTAGCTTTAGTAGAGATAGAATACTACTTCTAAAAGATTTTATTTATATACCTTCGATTAGAAAAAAAATTAATTTCGATTTCTATTTTAATAAAGGACAAATATTATGTCCTTTTTAATAACTTTGTGGTTGTTAAGAAAAATAAATATTTTATTTATTCTGGTATATTGATAGATGATCTATATGTCGTATCTCCTATCTCTCCTCTACTGCAACTAACTGAATTGAATAACACATCTAATTTACTATATAAGAGAAAATTTTCTTCTTTAATGAACTAAACGTTTCTTTGGCACTTACACTTGGGTCATATTAATCTACAAAGGATAAATAGACTGGTAGAAGATGGATCTTTAAGTTCATTAGAAGTAGAGACACTTTCAGTCTATGAATCCTGCTTAGAGGGTAAGATGATCAAGAGGCCTTTTTTGGCCAAAAGCTATAGAGCTAAAGAACTATTGAAACTGGTTCATTATGATGTGTGTGATCCTATGACAATTCGGGCTAGAAGTGACTTTGAGTATTTTGTCAATTTTATTGATGACTACTTAAGGTATGGATATATTTACCTAATGCACCGTAAGTCTGAATACTTTGAGAAATTCAAAGAATTTAAGGCAGAGGCAGAGAAATGTCTGAATAAAAGTATCAAATCACTAAGATCCGACCATTGTGGAGGGTACCTGTTTGGAAAGTTTAGGGACTACCTGTCATTAAAAGGGATTATATCCCAGTTGACTACACCAGGCACTCCGCAATAGAATGGTGTAGCAGAAAGAAAGAATAGAACTCTTATGGAGATGGTAAGGTCCATGATGAGTTATTCAGGATTACCTGATTTATTTTGGGGACTCACATTAGAGATAGCAGTTTATATTCTGAATTTGGTACCTTCTATGTCAGTACTCCCATAGAATTGTGGACCAGACGTAAGCCTAGTTTGAAACATATTTGAATTTGAAGGTGTTCAGCACATGTGCTGAAAGGGAACGCGAGTAAGTTACAACTGAGGACAGAAGTCTATTTCTTTGTGTGGTATCCCATGGGAATGAAGGGTGGTCTATTTTATAATCATAAAGATCATAAGGTCATTGCTAGTACCAATGCCCAATTCTTGAAAGAGAATTATATTATGAGCCACGGGCCCAATAGTAAAATTATTCTGAAAGAAATGAGAGAAAATACCAGTAGAACGGAAGAGGAACCATATGTCACTGATATCCCATTGCTTTGTCGTAGTGGAAAAATTATGGGAATATGTGAAAATCATGAACATCGTGCTAATGTATAGGATTCAGATTCTACACAGCGTGTTACTACTATTACACAGACACAGATAGTGGCTCGTTGTAGTGGGAGGATTGTTCATAAATCTGATCGATATATGTTCATGGGAGAGTCTTTTAATAAGATCTCGACATAACTGAATATCGAATCCTGTAACTACAATGAAGTACTTCAGGACAAAAATACATATTTTTGACAAAAAGTTATGAATTCAGATACAGAACCTATGTATGCTAATCAGGTCTGGGAACTTGTAGAACCACCTGAATTGATAAAATTCATTGGAAACAAGTAGATCTACAAGAGGAAGAGAGGAATATACGGGAAGGATGAAACCTTCAAAGCTAAACTTGTTACAAAAGGGTTCACTCAGAAAGAACGAATCAATTATGAGAAAACTTTTTCGCCGGTAGCCATATTTAAGTCTATCCGAATTTTCTTATCCATTGCTGCTCATTTTTATTACAAAATTTGGCAAATGGATGTCAAGACAGCTTTCCTTAACGGAAGTCTTGACGAGAGTATCAATATGGTACAACTAGACGATTTCATAGCAAAGGGCCAGAAGCACATGTTGTGCAAGTTTAAGAGATCTATTTACGGACTTAAGTAGGTATCAAGGTCCTGGAATACTCAGTTTGATCAATCCATAAAATTTTATAATTTTGATCAGAGTCCAGATGAATCCTGTGTGTACAAGAAGAGTAATGGAAGCATCGTAATCTTTCTAGTACTTTACGTAGATGACATCTTGCTCAACAGAAATGATGTGAAGGCATTATCTATGATAAAAGTATGGTTATCTGGACAGTTCGATGTGAAGAACTTGAAAAAAACCTATCACATCCTTGAAAACAAGTTTGTGCGAGATCGAAAATAAAGAATGTTGGGCTTATCATAATCAAAGTATATCGATGATATTCTTGCTCGTTTTAACATTCAGGATTCCAAGAAAGAGTTTGTCCCTTTCAGACATGAAATTACTCTATCCAAGAATCAGTGTCCTAAGACACCTGATGAGATAGAGAATATGAAGGCGGTTCCTTATGCTTCAGCAGTAGAAAACCTAATATATGTTATGTTTTGCACTAGACCAAACATCTGCTTTGCTGTTGGCATGGTTAGTAAATATCAGTCTAACCCAGGGCAGGAGCATTGGACTACGGTAAAGAATATAATCAAGTACCTGAGAATGACTAAGGAATATTTATTAGTTTACCAGGCAGACAGTCTAATACATTTAGGGTACACAGACTTAGATTTCTAGTCAGATAAAATTTTTTGTAAGTCTACATCATGATATTTGTTTACCTTAGGAGGTGGAGCTATAAATTATAGGAATATCAAGTAGTCCTGCATTGCTGATTCTACCATGGAGCCGAGTACGTGGCAGCTTCTGAAACAGCCAAAGATACCGTTTGGCTCAAGAACTTCCAATTGGATCTAAACGTGGTCCCTTCAGTTCAGTTGGCTATTACACTTTATTGTGGTAATAGCTAAGCAGTTGCAAACTCGAATGAATCAAAAATCCATAAGAAAGGAAAGTACACTGAACGTAAGTATCACCTGATACGAGAAATTGTACCAAGGAATAATGCTACTATGACCAAGATTGTATCAAGAGACAACCTTGCAGATCCTTTTACAAAGAGCTTACCGACTAAGACTTTTGATAGTTATGCAGTGGGCATAAGAGTCATATGTATGGCAACATTATTTTGAATATAAGTGGGAGATTGTTAGGGTTGTTTACTGAAAATCATGTTTTTAGTATTTAATTTTATTTTAATAAAATTAATTTTTCATTTTATAATAATCTTAATCAGCAATGTATGAAATATCATTTTTTTAATGTTATGTATTGATGTCTTTTATTCTGTACGGTATTTAATCTAGTGTGTAGAGTACGACTTACACACAGAAGATCAGATTTTAGGTTCTTGTAGAATATAAATTTTTGTTCACAGTTTAGAAAGAAATGAACATACCATTGGTACGACTGTAGCACAAAGTGTTAGTAAGTTTATCTTGGTTACGGCAAATAGATAATAGCGTCGTCTATTGTTCCGACTCTCTGTGCTAGTACACTTTATGTGTACTGAACGGGATACATTGGGGTAATTAATTTTATACTGACTATATAAATTAATTCACACTTCAAAATTATTATGAATAGTGCTTATACTCTTAATTTTGAAATAATTATTAATTTGCGTATATTTAATATTCGTTATTTTAATTCATTAGAGAATGCGATCTTATATGAGTTTATATTCCAGGTGACTTGGATAGTGATATTATTTATATGATAAATATTAATTATTGACAGAATTCACGTCTCGAATGATTGGGATTGACGATACGCCCTTGAAAAATTTTATAAATTCTGACCGGGTCAAACTCTGCAGATGAATTTGATTATTCAACGATCAAATAAATTAAGTGGAAGTGCTTAAGGAATTTAAAGATACCGATTAAATTAAATTATCATTAATTAAATTTAATTGGCGGGTATCGAGAATCTTAACGTGGAGAGATGAGTTAAGCATTTAATAACAGGAGCTCAATACAAGAAGATCTTGAGATTATGGCTTAAAATGCAATTACATTTTTTTAGTAGTATGAACTGTAATTTATTATTTTATAGAAATTGCAGAAACCGCTGCAAGAAGGGGTGCACAAGTGACCCAAAAAACTCGAAAATCGAACCAATCCGACCACTATGGGTTGGGTTGGAATGGGTTTTACAAGCAATTGGTTTAGTTTTGAGTCTCAAAAAAATCAAACCGAAAATATTGATTCGGTTCTGAGTTAATTCAGTACTAACCCGAACCAACCCAAAAAATCAAACCGTATAGACCCCAATATATATATATATTATTTATATAATTATAAATCTATATCATTATAATAAATTTAATAAAATACAATTTAAATCCCATTCCTTGGTTGCTCATGCCTCAATCCTCACTGTAGTAAAAATCTAAAAGCCTAAATTGTAAAGTCTCAGCCTCAACTCTCTGTCTCTCTCAAGTCTAAGCCCTAGCCTAAATTGTATGGATGCCGGCTCATGAAGTTTATTTTAGTTGGTACTTTGTTGTAATGTTGCATGGATGTTTGCTAGTTGGTGTTTTGAAACATTTATATTTAAGTTTGTTGTAACCATATTATGCATTGTGTTGTAATCATATTATTCTTCAGTGGGATTTCCATGCTAAAAAATCTATGAGAAATCATATCTAACCCAATTTGTTATGTATGATGAGTTTGGGATTGGGGCAAATTGGGGAACTCAGGCAACCCATCCTTTGCCTCCCTCCACTGTGATGAAGCTTCTCAGGGAAAATGGTTTCCAAAAGGTTAAGCTTCTCAAGAAAAATGGTTTCTAAAAAAAGACATGACAATTTTTTGTAATTAGTTGGTTTCCAGAATTGCACTCAAATGGTTTCCAAAATTGCCTCCCTCCGCTGTGTTTGTAATTAATTTTTTGCTTCCTCTCTAGTCTCTACCTCTGAAACTGAATTGTTTGAGTGCTTCTAAATTTGTAATGTTCAAGATTCTTTGAGTGCTTCAAAAGTTATGATTTTTTTAAGTTATGCATGCCAAATTTTAAAAATAGTGGAACCGTGGGTTCAAACCGAACCAATCCAATTATTATTGGGTTGGTTTGGTTTGGTTTGACTAAGTGATTGGTTTGGTTCTGAGTTGAAAAAGCTAGAACCGATTAATATTGGTTTGGTTCCAAATTTAGCATGAAATCGAATCAAACCGACCCATGTTCACCCCTAACTGCAAGGTTTTCATAATTATAGATACCGCTGAAAAGTTTACTTAATTGCAAAAACTACTAGATACGTATTTGGATTACACTAGAAGTTTTCATCATAATTACTCCACAAGTCCCTGCTGTAGCCCTTATAAATATGTGGGTAAGCTGAACTAAATTTATAATTTGTCTTCAAGACTAAAGATGACCAGGTTCTGCCAGTACGAGTTCTCGAAAGATCGTAACCCACACTACGTTCAGGAGTCGCATAAAGTAATACAGTAGAAGCTCTTACGAGAGTTTCAACTCGAAATCAAAAATCGTAGTTGGAGAATCGACCAAAATGTATTCTTCTAAATTAACTGTGGTGGCACAGATTTTTATTTTGATCGTTCGACATCAAAAGTTTTATCTGAAGCCCATTTCGGCGATTGTTCGTTCAATTTTTTATCGAAAATCGTTTACAAAAATAATGATCTTAACAGTTTTGCCTCTAACAGACATAGCACACATTTTTCTCTAGTCCATGCTTAGAATACCTCACGGCAACAAGAACGTGGCATTACCTTATGGATTGTTCTTATCCAGTTATCTTCATTCTTTGCTAAATTTTCGTCAACCTCCTAATATCATAGTTGAAAGGGTCACCAAGTCCATTAGTAAATGTACTTTTTCACAAAGTGACGCACATATTTCTTCATGTGTGGCAGATGACCCAATTGATCTTGAAGATGACGATGATTCCGATGACATCCCTAGTGCCTCCACTCCGCCTACATCTGAGGGGGAATCCTCTTTATCTACCCGGCTTTCCTCACTTGAAACCAAAGTGGATGGGCTTATTGCGACACACCATGAGGATATGCGTTAGGGCTGTTCAAAAATTCACTCAACTCGCCTAATCGCCCCGCATCCGCCCACACCACACCGACCTAAGTAAATTAAAAGTAAAGGACAATGCAAATTGGACGGTTAAGAAAGAGATCACACGGATCAGTTGATGGTAACGATTTCAGTCATTTCCATCAGCTATTCAACCAACCCGCCCTCATATCATACTTATTACTTAATTATTTTTTATTTTATTATTAATTTATAACTCATAACTTCTAACCTAATCATTAATCCTAAGGTATAAATAAAAAAGTAAAAAATTAAAAATTCTAGATCTCAATATCTCATACCAAAATATCTTTCTAATTTCTTTACCCAAAAATATTTTTGATTTCTAATTTTCTATAACAGTGAGTCAGTGGCTTCATGAACCACTGACCTATGTTTATTTACTTATTTTTATCGTTTACTTGGTGTTTATTAACCTATATATGAATGTAGGATGCTTATTTTTGTTAGTACTCAAATGTATTGTTGGATTATTTTTTTGAATCTTTACATGAATATTTTGTTTAAACTGATATAATTTCTATTTTGATCTTGGATTAGTTGGCATTTTAATAAAATATTTATTTAATTTTTAAACCACCAATCCGCCCAATCCGTCATTGGAAAACCGCCTAAAAGAATAACTAATTCGTTGGTTTTACAAAGTGGGTGGTTCGGCGGTGGATTAGAATTTTTTATACCACCATAAATAGTTTGGTTAATGAATTTTTACTTAATCCGTACTGCGCCAACTCGCGCACACCCTTAACATGCGTAACATCTTTAGCAGGTGTGATCAATTGGACTCCCGCTTTGGTTTGATTGAAGATTTGCTCCAAGGACGATCTACAGGTGGTGGCAGCACTCCATACATTACATTTTGATTCAATTGATTCAATTTTTGTGATGATATTGGTAACAGTGTGGTTCATTCCAATTGGTAACTTTCTGGTTCATTTTGGCTGGTAACATTTTGATACATTTTGGTACATTGGTACTGTGGTTTGGTTTACCGACTGCATGTGGTACTTTTATGTTTAGTCCTTGTATGCAATTGGTTTTAGTATTGGACATGTGGCTTAGTATTTTCTTATTTATTATTTAATCTTTCATTTCTAGTTTGCTTGTTTTTGTTTTTTTCTTTGAAGGATTTGAAGTTCTTTTGTTGAAGAATTCATATTGAAGCTTGTGACTTGAGTTGAATCACTTTGGAGATAGTTGTGTGTTAACCCAAGAGCTTTTTATTTTGATTTTGATGATTTTCATAATTTATTTTTTAATAATAAACGGATTTAAAATGATAATATTTTATATTTCTAAAATAAATGTGTTAACACATTTTGAATAATTAAGTTGACACCTTTAGCCAAAAAGAAATGACTTAACTCTCAAAATGATTAAAACACTCGTATATTCTTAAATGAGAATATTTTGTGTTAAATCCAATTGAAAAATAAGTCAAACACTTTTAAGGCAAAGTATACTTGAATCTCATCAAGTGTGTCAACACCCATTGATC
>JAULJZ010169992.1:0-24601 GCA_032270985.1 Heliamphora pulchella
ACACAAACAGAAAATGTGTCGACACCAACAACAAAAGGTGTCAACACAAACAGAAAATGGTGTCGACACAAAAGAACAGAGAGTTCAATGTAACAACCACTAAAGCGTGCTCAATATCACAGAAAGAAATTGTGTTGACACAAACAGAAAATGGTGTCGACACAAAAACCCAAAATTCTCAAATTTCATAATAAGCCACAGGCGATGGTGAAAAAAAAACCTAAGCTACTGAAACAACTTCTCAGCTCCAAATTAAACCAACCAAACACTCTCTCTACAACCCATGGGCATACACAAACCCAAAACAACCAAAATACACCGAAAAGAAAGCCTCAAAACCCTTTTCCTCCAACCAAAATCCACCCAAAAGCGACTTTGAACCAAAATCCAACATTTGAAACATAAACTAACTTTTCATGTATTTTTAAACGGTAAAAACATATATGATTACACGTAGCACCCTCTAACAGTTATACAGTCTAGGATCCTTCCTCGTGGAGTTAAAAACTCGACGCCTCGAACTCCGTAAAAAATGAACTTTGCCAAAACGAAATTCCATCTGGATGAACGCGTAGCCCTCGATGCCAATAGCAAGGATTCGCTACCCGATTGCCAAAAAGAAAACTTAGCCTCTAAGCTTTTTAAAAGAAAATATCTCCACCAAAATATCTAAGGCTAGATATTTATAGGCCACAAAAATATTTTTTTTTAAACCTCACACCACAACTCCCAACGGTCCCAGTATCCAACCCAACATGCATTTCTAAGTTCGAACGTGTATAAAATGTACATAAACATGGTATTGTAAAAACAATAAACAACACGTCGAAACGTTACAAAAATTAAAACGGGTCATGGTCTCACAACTCTCCCCACTTAAAGAAATTTTGTTCCCGAAATTCAACACTGAAACTCAAGCCAACACTAACTCATCAACCATCAATAATCTTTGATGCAAACCCAGCAACACTGTATAATAGCAAAAATGTACCAGCAACTAAAACCCCTAAAACTATCGTCACACGAGGAAAACACGACTTGAAGCCCACACGTGCAAGTCCCACTGACATCACTGTCATCCAAGAAACATCCCTAAAACACCAGATCAAAATCCAGCTCACACTGCCAATCCTCAAAACCTGACTCTCGCCGAACTCAAATCACTCTGGCGATAAACACATCACACAAGACCAATTCGTTATGGAACCTGGTCCTAAACACTCTCTATTCCAGAACATAAAGACTACCCCTTCGTTCCTACTGCCACAAACTGGCTCAGTCACATCTCACCATGCACACCAAAGACCATCTCCACAAGTCCAAACACATGACGTCAAGCCCTAACATAGGTCACATGAAACCGTATGCTCCACGCACAAACTCTACTCGAGTTTTGGTGATCACCAAACAACGACCGACTTTGATACCACATTATCACCCCACTGATGCTAATAATGCCATCTCAAAGCTGATACGACGCCCATCCACGAGCCACAACACAAATACTCGACTTCAGAGAAAAGCTCACTTACTCACCTGGACATCAAAGAATGCATCTCGGCGAACCCTCAAACCTTCATCCTCTACACAAACTTCTATCTCAAACCACCTTTCTTACCTAGGAGAAACATCAGGTGGTACACCATTGTCTCAGACAAGGTTCCACACAATCGAAAACTGATCTGACTTCATAGCCACAAGGTCACCTGACCCCAACGAGTCACTTGACCTAACACATCATGCAGATAGAACATCTCATAGGTATTCAACAACCTATACAAACCCAATCGTATCACCCATGCAATAGCACGTCACTACACATCTCAGCGTCTCTCTATCCAATCACTGATACCAAGACTCGCCTTTTACACTTAACAAATTTTTCGCATCTAGAGCTCATCATGGTCCTTCCGTTCCCAACCAGACAATCACGTCGGTCCGAACAGGCCACACTAACCAAGATTTCTCAAACATTGAATCCTTCTTGACTCATACCTTATCACATTCTCGGGACCACCATCCAAACAAACGGTTATGTCAAACACAACAATTACCACGGTCGACGACCATTCCTCGACTCTAAGAACTTTGAATAGTTCTGAGTGCCAAACAGAACCCAAAGCCAGACTCACAAAAGTCTACCAAAAACCCACCATACACATATCACAACTGCATTGTTTCGACAAAATTCTCGCTCTGCCAAGAGCTAGAGACAACCATACGCACACAACGGTCAACGATCCTCAACTGATCACTGCAAAAGAACTCTACGTCTCAACACCAACTCCCTTGTCTATCAAGAACAAACAGCATAGGAAACACAACCCATATGGTTCAACCATCATACAAATGAGCCACACTGACTAGGTTACCACAACCTATCATGTTAACCACACTCACACGTACTCTTTTACGGTCTTTCACCGCGGGAGAATACCAACCCCATCATGCAATTCTTTGCGATTTTCGACCGCGGGAGCAATCATATCCCAGGTCACACACACAGACGTTTAGATGTAGTGCGTCTCGCACCACGCGTCAAAGCCACGAAGAATCCATCTTATAATCACCCAATCACGGTGACACAAGTCCCTAAGTCACAACTCTAAGGGTCACACATGGGAATAGATCCACTGAGATTCCACAGTCTCAGAACACAACCAAAACCTGAACCAATCAAGAACTTGGCATCTCTATCCAATCAAGATGAAACAACTCACACCAGACAATCGTCTACAAGACAACGCTCTTCCTCCTTCCATCCAAAGGAAGAAAAGGGCCAACAAGAAACCATGACCCAACCTCAGTGTACTAGGAGTACTCCTCAACACTTAGCCTCCAAGAACTTTGTAAGTCCTACCTCGAGGCCACATCGACTACAGTCACACAGCTACTGTCAACTCCGATCACGACACTAAGCTAACCACCTGCACTCAGCCTGGTTCCTAAACACGATTTCCTAATCACTAGGATATCGGCCAAACCCCAGACCTGCATTCCCATAGGAATCTCACAGAACCACTACTCATCACAGAAACCCTTACACATTCCCATACAGCCATAGCACATGCTCTTCCCCGCACAACTGCAACTCATACTCATTCCCATATCCTTGAGCTCACGCACTCGTAACTCAAGTCTCAAACCTCCAGGAGGTATACAACGTCCAAGGTCATCAGAACTACTCTGACTACCTATAACATCCTGTTGATTACCATCAACATCCTACTGTCAGGGATATTACCAGAACCACTCATGTTCTGTTGTCTCAACATACACCCGGCCAAGGATTACTACGCTCCCATCCACTATGTTCCCGTCTGTACCCCATCCTGAGTACACGGCTCATAACATAGCATGGCTCACGATGTACCTAATCCATCACACGGCCAAAACCACTACACAAAAAATCTAAAAGGAATAATCACTATCCACAATCCAATCATAAAAACTATGATCTAGGGCTTCCAACACCCCATCGCCCCTACTCGTAAGGCTATCCTTAACACCACTACCACTTTCGGTAACTTACTCTCCAAAGAAGCCAGTTACCCAAGTCAAAGCCATCAACCATGCTTCAACTACACCTGAACAAAACTCTGCTCAAACACCCAATGATTTGCCAATCAAGGTTAACCTCATACGGCTGAGCCCAACTCACTGATGAGTTCCACAATATACCAGGCACCAACGCTCAACCCACAATCGTACCTCTACAACTGATAGCAACCGAGTTACACATCCAAGACCCAAACTATGGTCTCGTCGCCTCTAAGGGTGTACAGGTTATATAGAAAGAAAACATGAAACACGACAACCTAAGGTCGATCTATCATGTTACTTCTACCACATACCACATACCATATAATCATGCTAACACATAGCCACAACGATTATGCAAACACAACACCGATACCGAGGAGAACCGACAAGAATGACGTGTCACTTTGGATAACCTACTTAGATTCTTTGCTAGAAATTACGTCCATAAAACGCATTTCTAACTTGGCTCCTAAGTTTGTTAGTCCAAACGCCCGAAGGCAAGACTAATCAATCCTAAGGTTCAACCTCCATGCTCACATATACATGACATCAACATGCTCATGTTCCAAACACAGGCAACCAAGCACACGCACATCCTCACAAGGTGATACACCCTCATCTCCCACAGCTCATAGGTATTCGAACCCAGAGCTCTGATACCAAGTTGTCACGCCCCAAATACTAGGGTCACACGAAAGCCCACCAAAACATCGTTTATGAAAATAAGATTTACAGTTAAAAATCAAAGTAGACAACATTTGGATAAAAAGATTCCCTAAAGTTCAACTTTCATAAACAAAAAACATGCAATCTCATACATAAATAAGTATATTGCCTCAAGGCGTACAAAACTCGCCTTCAGAATAGGCATCACTTGTAAAAATACAAGTCCAAAAATAAAAAAAAACTACAGCAAGTCTTCCATCACCACTGCATCTAGGTTAACTCCACATGTTTACCTGAAAATGGTTTTACAGCAAAATTCCACACCGTAAGCCGAAACCCAATAGAAACAGACTATAAAGTTATAAAGCAGGATATGCAATCACAAGCATACAAGCTCAACCACATGAGCCAAAAAGATTTTCCCAATCCAAAATCATAATTTTTTTATCAGGCTAACGCGAGCCTCAAAAATGGTTTTACTTCACAAAAACCCATATTTTTCACCCTTCAAACTATGCATATCATCCTAACAGATATCATGCCACAGTTAAGGGAAAGCTATAAATAAACATGAACTTTTTTCACTCGGATCACACAACTAGAAACAAAATGTTATTTTCCCACTCGAAACACACAACCGAGGAAAATAAAACGATAAGCTGTAATAAAACAGTATGCTCTACTCGGGCCGCACTGCCAAGGAGAAAAGATAAAATGAGATCCTATTTACCGACTCTGCCACACACATGGACAAAGGTAACAACTATAAACTTCTGCCCATTACTCTAAAACCATCCAAGGTCTGCTAAGTAATGACAAGTTCTATATGGAGTTACGACAACGACGCCATTAACGGAGGCAACTGGCTTAATTTACAGGACTAACCCGAAGATCCAAAGCACCTACTAATTAATTTACGAGCCCAGAATTCGAGGGTCCAATGCACCCACACAACGCCATTCACGGAGGCAATCGACTCAATTTATGGAGATTAACCTGAAGGTACAGAGCACCTACGCTGCGCACATTTTCGGACTTCCACCGAGGAGCAATGTAATCCAAACTCAACAAAACCGCAATCACGGTACATATATGAAAAACATTTAAAAATCACCCGAAAAACATTTTTTACAATGCATGTATAAAAGAGATCCTATCCATCAACCATGGAGATCAAACAAAACATATAAAAACATATTTTTACCAAAACGTTTTTAGAAGTTGAGACTTAACCCCAAGAGTTAG
This sequence comes from Heliamphora pulchella, assembly GCA_032270985.1. Classification (NCBI taxonomy): domain Eukaryota; kingdom Viridiplantae; phylum Streptophyta; class Magnoliopsida; order Ericales; family Sarraceniaceae; genus Heliamphora; species Heliamphora pulchella. The sequence continues at coordinate 5,455 of JAULJZ010169992.1, forward strand.
CTCAATAAAACACGTTTTCATAACTTTCATAAAACTCTTCGTTTTCAAACCTCCTTTCTTTTGAAAACTATAGGCAGACATCACATCCTAGAACCCCACGGGCTCATAGAACTCACCCTGATCTCAAAACTCTTCATCTCACACAAAGAAAGAAAAGGGTCAACACCAACAGAAAAGGTGTCGACACAAACAGAAAATGTGTTAACACAAACAGTGGAGGTGTCGACACAAATAGAAAATGTATTGACACAAATAACAACAGAATACTCAACACCAGTTGACGAAAAATGTGTCGACACAAACAGAAAATGTGTCGACACTAACAACAAAAGGTGTCGACACAAACAAAAAATCGTGTCGTCACAAAAGAACAGAGAGTTCAACGTAACAACCACTGAAGCATGCTTAACACCACAGAAAGAAATTGCGTCGACACAAACAGAAAATGGTGTCGACACAAAAACCCAAAATTCTCAATTTTCAGAGTAAGCCACAAGCGATGGTGGAAAACAAATCCAAGCTACTGAAACAACTTCTCAGCTCCAAATTTAACCAATCAAACACTCCCTCTACAACCCATGGGCATACACAAACCCAAAACAACCAAGATACACCGAAAGGAAAGCCTCAAAACCCTTTTCCTCCAACCAAAATCCACCCAAAAGCAATTTTGAACCAAAATCCAACATTTGAAACATAAACTAACTTTTTATGTATTTTTAAATGGTAAAACACATATAATTACGCGTAGTACCCTCTAACAATTATACAGTCTAGAATCCTATCTCGTGGAGTTAAAAACTCGACGCCTCGAACTTCGTGAAAAATGAACTTTTTCAAAACGAAATTTTGTCTGGATGAATACGTAGCCCTCGATGCCAATATCAAGGATCTGCTACCCGATTGCCAAAAACAAAGCTCGGGCCTCAAGAAAATCTAGAGAGAAGGTAGAAGTTTTTGTTTGGAAAAGAAAACTTAGCCTCTAAGCTTTTCAAAAGAAAATATCTCCACCAAAATATCTAAGGCTAGATATTTATAGGCCACAAAAATATCTTCTTTTTTTTTAAATCTCACACCACAACTCCCAACGGTCCCGGTATCCAACCCAACATGCTTTTTTAAGCTTGAACATGCATAAAAAGTACATAAACATGGTATTGTAAAAACAATAAACAACATGTCGAAACGTTACAAAAATTAAAATGGGTCAGGGTCTCACAATTTCTCTTAGGAGTATGGTATTGACTATGAGGAGACCTTTGCTCCTATTGCCCGTCTTACCTTTATTCGATCCTTGCTTGCAGTAGCTGCTGTGCGTTATTGGCAACTATTTCAGATGGATGTCAAAAATGCATTTTTGAATGGTGATCTTGCCGAGGAAGTTTATATACATCCTCCACCTAGTTATGACCATCCCCCTCACACCATTTGTCATCTTCGACGTGCTCTCTATGGTCTTAAACAAGCTCCACGAGCCTGCTTTGCTAAATTCAGTTGTGTTATTGCTCAACAGGGCTTTACTCCTAGTGCCTATGATTCTGCACTCTTTATTCGGACCACCGATGTTGGTGATTGAGGCGTGACAACTTGGTATCAGAGCTCTGGGTTCAAATACTTATGAGCCATGGGAATGAGGGTACATCACCTTGTGAGGATGTATGTGTGCTTAATTGCATGTGTTAAAGCATTTTCCTAACATAAGCATGATAGCATGTTCAGCATGATAGCTTGGTGTATATGAGGGTATAGAGACTGGACCTTAGGATTGATTAGTTTTACCTTCGGGCGTTTGGATTAACAAACTTGAGAGCCCTGTTAGAGACGCATTTCACAAACGTGATTTCTAGCAAGGAATCTGAGTAGGTTGTTCAGAGTGACGAGTCTTTCTTATTAGTTCTCCTCGGTATGTGAGATGTGATGATATGATCTTAAGTGGCTATGTGTTAGCATACTTATGTGTATTATGTATTTTACGTTAGCAATAACATGTTGTATGGATGCTTATCCCATTATATTGCTTTCGTTTAGCGTTATGTCCACGCGGGGAGGACAAGGCCGAGGTCGAGGTCGAGGCCGCGGCCGTGGTTCTGGCCGAAGGGACGTTCTAGTCCCAAATGTTGGGGATGCTAATGCACCCCAAGGACCTATTGGCGAGGGAGATCTGTTGCATGAGATGGTCGGCTCCATTCGGCAGCTGGCTGAGGCCACTAGGGGAAGAGAGAGTGTACCTGAGCCTAGGGCGATGGTCGCGATGCGTGAGTTTCGCCGTCTAGACCCTCCTACCTTTTCTGGGGATCCCAACCCCACGGTTGCCACTAAGTGGCTAGAGCTAGTCACCAGGATTCTGGACACGCTTTAGATAGACGAAGATGATCTGAGGGTTACGTTTGCTGCCTTCCAGTTGAGGGAAAGTGCTCATATGTGGTGGAAGTTTTCCAAGACTACAGTTGGGGGTACTTAGGAGGCATTCACCAAGGTATTTTTGGAGAAATACTTTTCGACAACATTGAGAGATCGCTACAGGAAGGACTTCATTTTTCTGACGCAGGGGACGATGATTGTGATTGAGTATGAGGCTAAGTTTACTAGCCTATCCCGATTTGTACAAGAAATTGTGCCCACTGATGAGTTTCGAGTGAAGAGATTTAAGAGGGGTTTGAGGCCCGCTATCAGAGACAGAGTGGAAGCATTCAGAATGCAAGTCTCTACAGAGTTGGTGGAGACCGCCATGAAGGTGAAGGACACTCTAAATGAGACGCGCAGAGACAGGGACAGTAGGGCTTAACAGCAAGATGAGGGATGAGCACAAGGTCAAGGACGCAGGGAGAATAAGCATCGATAGACATCTGGTCTGAGTTCTCATCCGATGGGGTCATATCCGCCACAGTCTACTGCTTTCATGCCTCTCGTAGCTTCAACAAGATGGTCAGAGCAGAGGGAGCTTCTTTGTCATAGATGCCAATGGTCAGGGCACCATGCGGTAGAATGCCAGAGTCCAGTGCCTGTTCAGGCACAGTCGCAGTCGCAGGCACAGGGGAGGGGGCCAGTGGTATGTTTTGAGTGCGACTAGTCTAGGCACATCCGTCTGGACTGCCCCAAAGGAGGGAGCATGCAGAGTACAGCTGGAGCACCTGTTACTCCATCCGCCTAGGGACGCCAGCTATCTAGATTCGCAGAAGGGGGCGCTTCAGTATTGTTAGGCAGACAGTCAACAGTTCAGGGCCACAGTGGACAGGCCAGGGCTTATGTTCTTGCAGATCCTAGTTCATCTAGAGCACCGATCGTGCCCGATGCTATTGCTACCACCTCCATAATCAAAGGTACTCTTCTAGTCTATAGATCATGGGCCAGTGTTCTTATCAACACGGGAGCATCACATTCATTTATGTCATCTGCTTTTGCATCTGCTTTGGAGTTAAAAATGGACTGGTTGGGTAGTGTTTTGAACGTGGAGACCCCAGTTAGTGGGAGTGTGACGTTGAGTCTTGTTTATCTATCCTGTGTTGAAGGTTGTCGGTCGTTGTTTAGAGTTTGACTTTATCATTCTAGATATGATCATGTTTGATGTCATCCTAGGGATGGATTGGCTAACCACTTATCGTGCCTTTATCGATTGCCATCGACGGAGGGTAACGATTTGTACACTGGCGGGAGATTACTTTTGCTTCGTGGGTGACCAGATGAGGGTTTGATGACTATACCGGGTGTTGTGTGGAACCAGGGCAACTTGGGTTTCCTCTTTGTAGCCCTCATGTTGGATGAGGAGGTTGGGGTTCGAGGAGAGTTACCTCTGGTGGTTTGCGACTACCCAGATGTTTTTCTTGATGATCTATTTGAGTTGCCACTGAGCCGGGAGGTAGAGTTCTCTATTGATTTGACCCCAGGAGCTACTCCCATATCTGTACCGTCTTATCACTTTGCACTAGCTGAGTTACGTGAACTCAAGGTACAACTTCAGGAGTTACTTGATAGGGGGTTCAGGAGTTACTTCGCCGTGGAGAGCTCCTACTCTTTTTGCTAAGAAGAAGGGTGGATCCTTACGATTGTGTATCGACTATCGAAAGCTGAATCAGGTGACAGTGAAGAATAAGTATCCGATGCTGAGAATAGATGATTTGTTTGATCAGTTGAAGGGGTCGAACTGCTTTTCTAAGATTGACTTGAGATCAGGATATCACCAGTTGAGGATTAGGGACGAGGATATAGCAAAGACCGCCTTTCGGACTCGCTATGGTCACTATGAGTTTTTGTTACGCTGTTCGATCTGACGAGCGCACCAGCTACGTTCATGAGTTTGATGAATTGAATCTTTCATCAGTGTCTAAATAGTTTTGTGGTGGTGTTTATGGATGATATTCTCATCTACTCACCCACTAGGGAGGCACATGATGACTACCTGCGTATCGTTCTACAGACTCTAAGAGAGCATCGCTTGTATGCAAAGTTTGAGAAGTGCAAGTTTTGGATGTCTGAGGTGAGGTTTCTTGGACACGTTGTGTCGTCAGATGGGGTATCGATGGATTCGTTGAAGACAGATGCGGTGACTGGTTGGGAGCGACCAAAGAGCGTCTTTGAGATCTGTAGTTTTCTGGGTTTAGAAGGTTACTATCGGTGGTTCGTGAAGGATTTTACGAGACTTGCTGCGCCGATAACGCGTCTGACGCTGAAGGGAGTTGTATTTGTTTGGAATGAGTCATGTGAGTCGACGTTCCAGGAGCTGAAGACGAGGTTGACTAGCTCACCAATGTTAATCATTTCGGAGTGAGGCGTGGGGTATACAGCATACTGTGATGCATCGCATGATGGTTTGGGCTGTGTTCTGATGTAGGAAGGCAAGGTTGTAGCATATGGTTCTCGGCAGTTGAAGACGCACGAGAAAAATTACCCGACACACGACCTGGAGTTGGCAGTCGTGGTCTTTGCCTTGAAGACATGGCATCACTATCTGTATGGTGAGCATTTCAAGGTCTTCTCCGATCACAAGAGTCTGAAATACTTATTTTCACAAAAGAACCTAAACTTGCGCCAACGACGATGGATGGAGTTATTAGAGGATTATGACTTTGACTTGCAGTATCATCCAGAGAAGGCCAATGTTGTGGCTGACGCTCTCAGCAGGAGATCTCACAGGTCATTAGCTTCTGTGGCTATACGTGAGTGAGATATGCTTGGAGAGATTTGAGAGTTTGATCTATGTCTTGGAGAGACAGTGATGAGTGCCACCTTATTTTTAGTAGTTTTATGACCAGCGTTGATAGCACGTATGCTAGAGGTTCAGTAGACAGATCAGAAAGCTTAGATGATACGAGATCGTGTTGCTAGTGGAGAGGATACAGCAGGATGGATTGTGGGTTCAGACCAGAGTCTGAGATTAGAAGGGAGGTTATTCGTGCGAGAGTAATGTCGTGTTGATATATTACATGAATGTCATCATTCTCACCTAACAGTGTATCCTAGAGGGATGAAGATGTATCATGACTTACATCATCAGTTATGTTGGACGAAAATGAAGAGTGACGTGATCCAGTTTGTTTCTCGATGCCTTACCTATCAGAAGGTGAAGGCAGAACACCAGAGACCAGCACGCTTGTTACAGCCGTTACTGATATCAGAATGGAAGTGGGAGAACGTCACGATGGATTTTATGTCGGGACTTTCTCGCTCACCTAGGAGACACGACACAGTATGGGTTGTGGTCGATAGGTTGACGAAGTCTGCACACTTTCTCCCCATCCGCGTGAAGGATTTAGTGGATAAACTGAGTCAGTTGCATGGAGTACCAGTATCTATTGTTTCTGATCGAGACCCGCGCTTCACATCACGCTTTTAGCAGAGTCTTCAAGAGGCCTTAGGGATGAACTTAATGTTCAGTATTACTTTTCATCCCCAGACGAATGGTCAGTCTGAGAGAATTATATAGATTCTGGAGAATATATTGAGAGCTTGTATACTTGACTTCAGAGGTTCTTGGGAGGATCACCTACCTTTGGCAGAGTTGAATACAACAACAGCTATCATTCCAGTAATGAAATGGCACCATATGAAGCTTTATATGGTAGACCGTGTAGGTCACCAGTGTGTTAGACAAACGTGGGAGAGACCACAGTCTTGGGACCTAACTTGGTGTGGTAAACGACGGAGAAGATTGCCGTGATTCGTTAACACCTTATGACAGCTCAGAGCCGCCAAAAGAGTTATGCTGACCAGAGGAGAAGGCCTTTAGAGTTTGTAGTGGGGGATCATGTGTTTTTGAAGGTCTCACCACATAGAGGTTTGATTAGGTTTGGTCGTAGCGTAAAGCTATTACTGCGCTTCATTGGACCATTTGAGATCCTCGACAAAGTTGGAGAGGTCGCATATCGTTTGGCTTTGCTACCTCAATTAGCATCTGTGCATAACATATTTCACATTTCTATGCTTCGGAGATACGAGCCTAATCCTTCACATGTGTTATATTTGGCTGAACTGCAGGTTAATGAGGATGCCACATATGTGGAGCGTCCAGTGAAGATTCTAGACACAAAGGAGCAAGTATTGAGACGCAGAACAATTGCTTATGTCAAGGTCCTATGGCTTTATCATGGGGTTGAGGAGGCGACATGGGAGCTCGAATCTGGAATACGTGCTAAATACCCGGAGCTGTTTACCACGTGACCTTGTAGTGAATTTTGGGGGTAAAATTCCTTAAAAGGGGAGAGTTTCAAAGACCTGAAATTGTTGCTTTTTATGTTATTTCTGTATTGGCATGTTTGTTTTCATTGTATGAATAGCCTCGATACATGGTTCAAGTTTCAAGTTGTAGGATTGCATGTTTCGTATAGGTGTTAAACGTGTTTTGCATACGGGGGGTTTGGCTTGGTTGCTTTCTATGGTTTCTCTCCCAGCGACGACCGCTCGAGCCGGATGGTGGCAGAGTGTGGGTCGGAGAGGTGACCGCTCGAGCAGTGCTTTGGCGCTCGAGTGGTGGTGTGGCAGAGAGTATGTCGGCAAGGGGAACACTTGAGCGGTTCTTGAGGAGGGCCCGGGCTGGCGTAAAAATCTATAAAGCCTACAAATATCTTTTTTGAGACTTAAAAATATCTTTTCAAGCCTATCTTCTTCTCTACACCTTTTTTCTACCTTCTCTCTAGCTTTCGGGAAGGCCCGGGCTTAGTTTTTCGCGATCGAATAGCAGATCCTTGCTGTCGGCGTCAAAGGCTTCATATCCATCTGAACGAATTCTCATTCTGACGAGGTTAGATTTTGAGGCATCGAGCTTTTAGCTCTCTGAGGTAGGATTTTAGACCTTACTGCTATTAAAGTGTGTTGTATGTAATTATATTTGCTTTCACCGGGTAAAAATGCATTAAATGTGGTTTTCATGTTTTAAGCCTTGGTTTTGGATAAAAAGTGAATTTTACGCCTTTTTTTGATTTTATACATGATTCGGATGGGTCGATATCCGTGGTTTTCAAAAGGAGGTTAGAAAACGAGGCGTTTTTATGAAAAACATGTTTGTGGAGGTTTGGAGCTAACCCTTGGGGTTGAGTCTCAGTTTTGTTCAGAATATATTGTTACATGCTTGTAGATCTCCATGTTGATAGATTGAATCTCTTTTCATATACATGCGATGTAAAACTATTTTACGGGTTTTCGTAGTTGAGCTATGGTTGAATTTTTAAATATTTTCCATAGATGTATCGTGACAGTGGGTATGTTGAGTTGGGCTTATATTGCTCCTCGGTGGAAGTCCAAAAATGTGAGCAGCATAGGTGCACTGTACCTTTAGGTTAATTCCCGTAAATTGAATCGGTTGCCTCCATAAATGGCGTTGTGTGGGTGTTTGGACCCTCGGGTTTTGGGCCTATAAATTAAGTAGTAGGTGCTTTATACCTTCGGGTTATTCTAATAAATTAAGTCGGATGCCTCCGTTAATGGCGTCGTTGTCGTAACTCCATATAGAACTTGTCGTTACCGAGTAGGCCTTAAATGGTGACTAGGGTAATGGATAGGAGTCTATAGTTGTTACCTTTGTCTGTGTGACATAGTCGGTATATAGGACTACATTTTAGCTCTTTCTCCTCGGCTGTGTGACCCGAGTAGAGAATACTATTTTATTGCTGCTTTCCCTTAACTGTGGCATGATATCTGTGAGGATGATATGCATAGTTTCAAGGATGGAAAACTGTTGGTTTTTTAGAGGAAAACCATTTAGCTCCTATGGTTGAGCTTATGTGCTTATGATTGCATAGCTTGCATTATGGCTTTACTGTCTATTTTCTATTGGGTTTCGGCTCACGGTGTGAGATTTTGCTGTAAAACCTTTTCAGGTGAGCACGAGGAAATGACCTAGATTCCTACGGTGGCGGAAGACTAGCTATAGTTTTTCTGTTTTGTCGTGTACTTTTACATGTGATGCTTGTTTCAGAAGGCTGATTTTGTACGCATTGAGGCGATATACTTATTCGTGTATGAGAATGCATGTTTACTGTTTATGAGAGCTGAACTTTGGGAATCTTTTATCCAAATGTCAAATATTTTGAGTTGATGGTTTTTCAACTGCAAATCTTATTTACTCAAACGGTGTTTGGGTGGGCTTTCGCGTGACCCTAGTAATTGGGGCGTAACATAAATAAAAGTAACTGCTAAGAGGTGGTTGAACGAAAATGGTAACTGCTTAGACGTGGGTATCTTTTGTGAAAATTTTACAATTTTATCTTTGTAGTTACGTGTGGAAGTGACATTTGAGTTGTGGATAATTTTGGAATTAAAAAGTATGTGATACGGCTTAACTAAATTATGGGTTTTCTTTATTATATAGTATAGATGATGTAAATCGGTTATAGATCTTAATAGTATAGATGGTCATAGATTTTTTACTTTTAACACAATTTGTTAACCAAATATGTTATTGAATCATTGAATCTCACTATTTTACTTTAACATAATTTATAGGTCATAAAATATGGACAAAAGTTGGATAACAATAAGAGATAGAATGAGTATGCCGTACCAGAATGTGGTAAAGTCTTTTTTGCAATTTGCGATGACAAATGCAAGCTCAGATGATAAGATACATTATCCGTGCATGGACTGCCTCAATTGTAAATGTCATACTAGTAAAATAGTAGAATTTCATTTAGTTAGGAGGGGAATATCACCTTCTTACAAAACTTGGGTGCACCATGTGGAGAATCTCCCCATTCATAAACCTCATATCTCAATTTACGACCAGCACAGTGATGGTCAAATAGTAGAGGATGAAATGTCAGACAAAGAGAATGATAAATATGATGAGAAACGAGAATGGTGGTGAAAAACCCCTCATCTCAGACTTTTTTAAGGACTCTCACATGAGTAACAAAATAGGTGACTGGGTAGACCCCATATGTGCTGAATTGCATGTAAGTATATCCAAGTATGTGTTCATTTGTAAAATGTTTCTTTTAGTAGTGTTACTAATTGTTTAACTTTTTATAAATATTTTAGGCATCGTTTGAAAGGTTACGCGAAGAGGCATCACTGCCTAGAGCTGAACTAGTCACACAGGAACAAATGGAGATTAATGTGCTAGGAAAATGCTCCGGCAACTTAAAAGGATTTGGATTTGGTAGGAGGTCGTCATCATCTACAAGCTCAACTGCACAATCACAACAAGAGGTCCAAACTCTCCGAGGTAAAGTGGAAATATTGAACGTGCTGACCAAAATCCAAGAAGAAATGATAAAGAAACAATAAGAGAAGATTGAAGAGAATAATAAGAAGTTTGAGGCTTTTCAAAATTTTGTGATTCTCCAAATGGGAGTGTCATGGCCCCAACGCGATAATAGTAGTGGTGGATCGAGCTTTTCTTAGTAAGTCTACCATAGTACTAAGGCTTCATCTAGTTATTATAATTATTTTTCTCTATCCATCTTATTTTACTCACTTAGAGAAAAATTTATAAAACTTGAAACTTTAGAAACCGTAAAAATACTATGGGAGGTAAAAATTTTGGATAAGCCATCGAATGACTCTAAAACTTGTATGAACACGTCAATCTAGAGTAATGTAACTTGTGAAAACAAATCACACTTTAATTTGACATCTGGTTTGAGAATTAGAGGAAAGCTTGTTAAACTTGAAACTTTAGAAACCACAAAAATGTCGTAGGAGATCAAAACTTTGGATAAGTCATCGAATGGCTCAAAAACTGGTACAGACACGTCAATATAGAGTAATGTAACTTGTGAAAAAAAAATCATACGTCAATTCAACGTCTAGTTTGAGAATTAAAGGAAAGTTTGTTAAACTTAAAACTTAAAAACCCATAAAAGTTCCATAGGACTATAAACTAGTAGTTGAATGACTCGCGCAACAACACTAACATGTTACTTGAGGCCAAAGAAACTCGTAGAAATAAAGGGCACCTCAATGCGATTTTAGGTTAGATAATAAGTAGGAAATTTATTTATTTCACATTCTTTAATTTCATGAATTTTATGTTTATTTTATAGGGTTAACAATAAAATTTGTCCTTTTTGTTTTATAACATATACTCGGTGGATACAATAGAGGATGTTATTGTGCTTTTTAAGTGATCATGCTATTAGGATTGGGGGACTTATGAAATATTTTGTAATTTTTATCATTAGTTTTGAGAAAACGATTGATGAATGTTTGGAACTTGTTATTTTATTCGAATATCTTTTGAATTACATTATTATTATTATTCAATTTTTGGTGAATCGAAATGATGAGAATTCATTTGATGGTGATTATTATTGCGTTATACAGGTTCTTTGCATATGGTTAGCGAAACAAATATTATTTTTTAATTGTGGTAGTTTTGTTTCTTGTTTACCTTTAGTAGCGAAAAAGATTATTTGTTGCTAAAAATGCAGTGTGATTTTAGTGACTATATAGCAACTTATGTCTCGTCGGCAAAGGAGTCTATTATCGACGAATTGGGACTATCAATGATGGCTTACCTTGTAGTTAAAGAAAGGTCATTGTCAACAAATTTGGCTCATTGTTGATGGTTACCATTAGTGACGACTGGCTAGGCGAAGATAGGCCAATGCCGATGAATTTGGCTTGTTGTTGATGCTTACCATTAGCGACGACTGGCCTTGTAGGCCAAGATAGGTCATTGCCGACGAATTTGGCTTGTCATTGATGGTAACCATTAGGGACGACAGTCTCTGTAGGCAAGGCTAGGTCATTAGCGACGATTCTATCATTGGTAAATGGTAACTTTTTGACGATGACATGAAAATTGTCACGATAGATCTTCCGAGACGGGGGATCCGCGACAAAGGGGTGACGAAATTTAGATCGTCTGAAAAGATTTTTGGCGACAAATTATGTGTTATTAGTGACGACTACTCCTGTCGCCGTTGTGTTTTTTCTTGTAGTGAATCATAGGAATTCTACATTAAAAAGAATTGTTAAAATTTAAAGAGACTCAAAGTGCTAACAACCTCTCCTTTTTGGCAATTTTGTTGCTAAACACAAACTGAAACCAATCAACCCATAAAATTAAAATTTTCAAATCATATGGGCAATTGACTTGTCTTTCTATAAGCTGCAAAACAAATATAAAACCAATGCTAGGTGAAAAGCATATGTGGTATAAAATAATTATAATTAAAAAATATCCAAGTTTTTGTTTTATTTCTCCCATTAGTATAAGACTCAAAGAAAACAAAAATAACCAATATTTTTTTCTCTTTAGCAACATGTCTCTCCTCCTTTTTGTCATGAATTGACGAAAGAAAAGTCTAAAGATATAGATGTGAACCACCAAGCATGCGAAGGAACACTGTTGCTTACTCACCACAAACAACTAATTTTTTTATTTAAAAATAAGAATAATTTTTTTAACTGTGCATCTTTTTTAAACTTCACTAGTATTCATGCAAAAATAATATAAATCAAATAATGCCATAAAAATATGTAGATAGAAACTTGTGCATGAAACTTAAATTAAATTCAAAACAATTTATCGCAAATTGATGAAGTTCGTGAAAATAACTAAGTGAGTGTGTGTGTTCTCTCAATATTTATTAATTTTAAGTTCAAACCACGTTGTGATCAATGCTGCTGAATCACATTCAAAAATTTAAATTTATCACACACTAGAAGTCAAATCAGATAAATTCCCAATATATATATGTTGAAGAAAGATGGATACCCCCTCTCAAAAGGAATTTCTATTATTTTTTTTTCGCTTTCATTGGCGGCTTTCACACTAATGCGAACAAAAAAGCAAAGTTCGTATAGGTAGCCATTTTCGCAAGTATTATATTACAATACTATGTTCTTATTGAGAGAGGAGCAGTGAATAAATATGTCTGACGTGTGATTTTTTAAGAAAAATCGAGAAAGATCCAAAAAAAAATTCATCACATAATGTTTGGAGAACTTTCATTAATAAAATTAAGTATGCTTAACATACAAAGTTTGTAATCATGAAAATTATCACTTTTAATAATGTGTAACAACTTAATTTTAGAAAAATACACAAATTCCTTTTAAATAAAATTCAAGGCATAATTTATCATCATACAAATTTAAACATGAAAACCATGATGCCATCCAATCAGCATATTAAAAAATTATTTTGGATTTTTTTAAAAATATTTATTTTTATTTATTTTTATTTTAAAAAACTAAAAAAAAACAGAACATGCATCACATGAGAAGACCTAATTCTTTTGAATTCCTAGAAACATCTGAAGAAATTTTTAACAAAGTTAATCCATGATTGCAAATATGATTTTCTAACCCAAATGGCCCTTGTTTTAGGCATGAACAACACGAGTGCCTTGGGTTTTTGCTCATAACTTGCTTTTTATCAATTGATCGATCGAGCACTCTCCTGGCCATGAGCCAGTTTTTGTAGTGTCCTAATTTGGTTGTGCATTTTCCCATATGTTCTTTTATGTTAACAAAAAGATTGAGATTGTAACTTTCTACAATGGGGTCTCATCTGTCCAACTGTACTACAATGAGGACACATGGGCACAAATTTCTTTAGGGGTGTAGATTTATAAAAATCCACTTTGGGTGCAAACTTTTGAAAATTTTCTTTTGAAAAATAAACTTTTGATTGAATAATTGATTTCTGTAAAATTACTGGATTAGAAGTTATAGCTTTTACAAAATTAATTTTATTTGAACCGTTTAAAGAAAAAGTTTCATTCACATATCCAAATCTAGTTCGATCAGACACTACTTTTTGCACACTTAAAATATTTTAAAAACTTTTGTGCAAGCATTAAATTTCATGAGTGTAGCATTAAAAGTATCAAGATCGGATGCATGTAAATTTTTTTCAAGATTAACAATTTTATCTTCATAATTTTTACATGTTTTAATAAAATCTTCCCCACTTTTTTAGCAGCAATTAATTTTACAAAAAAGATGACTTTTTTATTTTTTAATTAACTAACCTCTAATTGGGTTTCAGACAAATCATACTTCAAATTGTTTCTTTCTTTTTTAAGTAATTTTATTTTTGTAGGCATTTTAAAATTTAATCTTGTCAATTTGAAACTTTCTTCATAGTATTTTTCATATGAATGTTGAAAAATACTCATAATCTTCAGTATTACAATCACAATCATCTTCATGATTAGTGGACTGACTTTATAAACTTTTACAGACGGATGTAGAACTAAGACAAGCAGATGATTTAATAATCAAATTTTCTTCTGCAAAAAAATTCATGGTTGACGATTATCTAAATCTCACCTAAAAAATATTTTTAATCGAAAAAATATTATAATTTTTTATCAAAAAAACTATTATAATTTTTTAATCAAAAAATATTATAATTATTTTTTGAAAAAAAATGAGTAAGCCTGCTATGATACCAATTAAAAAAAATATTCAAATTGTTTTATGTGTAGCGTGTTGGGGTTGTCTCGTATTTCTAGACAGTTCAATACAAGAGAGTCTGCTCGAGCGGATCATAGACCGCTTGAGTAGTGCGTTGCAAGATTGTGTTTTATTGAGGTGGCTAAGGTTGCGGCTGTCGCATGGTTTGACCGAGTTTTGGGTCCATTTAAAGAGAGTTATAATAGAAACCCTAGTGAAAGTGATGTACGATGTAAGGATACACCAAATAGGCTCAGGTTGATGCTAGAGAGTATAAAGAGATGTGTAGAAACACTAGAGTGAGGCTCAGATTTAGATATCAGAGTGTGTAGAGTTAGTTTTTATAATCCTTATTGATAATAATAGATTATTCCTTCTTATTCTCTTGTGGAGGTAGGTAGTCAGATAAACCACGTATGTCTTGTGTTCTTGGTTATTTTTAGTTTTCTTTATTTGTTTTGAATGGATCGTAGCTTACGTAGATTTTTTCACTGCCCAACTAGATCCTATTTACAAGATTTGTGTCATAAATCTCAACAAGTGGTATCAGAACTTCTAGTTATTGGCTTAATCACTCAATCGTAATAAAGATGAAGAACATCATATTAAAGATCTCTAGAGACTAGTAGAGGACGTGGTGGTAGGTGGAATTGCCACTACCACACTAGCAGAATCTAGTAACGATGAATTAGATCTCTGGTATATGCGGATTAATCAGTTTGACAAGAGCAGTCTATCAGAGAAGAGAGCAGCAGTCGAGGTCGAGTCAAAGTTCATTCAGATTGATGATTAGAGAGGGTAGAGCATCCATCCCTGTACAACTGGCGTAGGACGAGGTGGTCGGCAGATCTTCAAGTTGGTTTAGAAATTCGAGTTAAGGTAGAGATGTTGGAGGCAAACTGCCAAGATCATTGATTTGTAAACAATTTTTTTTAAAAATAAAATTGGACAAGCAATGGCCGAAACAGGCTCCAAATAAATTTTTTTTATGTCGAACGATCAAAATTAAATCCGTGCCACTACAATTAATTTAGATGAATGCCTTTTGGTCGATTCTCCAACTATGAACTTTGATTTTCAAGTTGAAGTTCCTGTCAGACCTTCTACTGTATTCCCGATGTGATTCCCAAATGTAGTGTAGACTACGATCTTTCGAGAACTGGTACCGGTAGAACCTGGACAACTTTAGTCTTGAAAGACAACTTATAAATTTGGTTCAGTCTATCCGCATATTTATAGGGCTACAGTAGGGATCTGTGGAGTAATTATGACATAGACTTTTAGTGTATCCTAGATACCCATCCAGTGATTTATGCAAATATGAAAATCTCTCAACAGTTTTTGTAATTATGAAAACCTTACAGCGATTTCAATAATTTTCATAAAACACTAAATTACAGTTCATACCACTAAAAAGCTGTAACTGCACTCTTAGCTATAATCTCAAGACTAATTTATATTGAGCTCATGTTATTAAATGCTTAACTCATCTCCTCACGTTAAGATTCTTGATACCCACCAATTAAATATAATTACTGACAATTTAATTTAATCGGCATCTTTAAAATTTCTTAAACCCTTTCGCTTAACTTATTTGACCGCCAAATAATTAAATTCATTTGCAGGATTTAACCGGGTCAAAACTTATAAGCTTCCTTAAGGGGGTATCATCAATCTCAAACAATCGGGACGTGAATTTTATCAATAATTAATATTCATCATATAATTAATACCGCTATCCAACTCATCGGAACTATAGACTCATAAAAGATTGCACCATCTAATGAATCAAAATAACGAATATTAAATATACGTAAATAATAATTATTTTAAGATTAAGAGTATAAGCACTCATAATAACCTTAGGGTGTGAATTAATTTATATAATCAGTATAGAATTAATTACCCCAATGTAGTCTTGTTCAATACACACAAAGTGTACTAGCACAGCGAGTCAGAATAATAGACAATGCTATTATCTATTTTTCGTAACTAAGACAGGCCTACTAAAACTCTGAACTACAGTCGTACCGATGGTTTGTTCATTTCAATCTAAACTGTGAATAAAAACTTATATTCTGCAAGAACATATAATGTGGCCTTCTGTGTGCAAGTCGTACTCTATATACCAGACTAAATACTGTACAAAAAAAGGACAACCATGCATAACATTAAAGAAATGATATTATATACATTGCTCATTAAGATTATCATAAAATAAAAAATTAATTTTATTAAAATAAAATTAAATATTAAAATTAAATAAAATTCATAGTTTTCAGTATATAATCCTTACAATCTCCCACTTATACTCAAAGACCATACTGTTATATATCTAACTCCTATGTCCTCTATATGACTATCAAAAATCTTAGCTATAAACTCTTTGTAAAATGATCTGCAAGATTGTCCACTGATACAAACTTGGTCACAACAGCATTATCCTTCTGTACAATTTCTCGTATCAGGTGATACTTACGCTCAATGTGCTTTCCTTTCTTGTGGACTCTTGGCTCCTTTGAGTTTGCAACCGCTCTGCTATTGTCACAATAAAGTGTAATAGCCGACTGAACTAAAGGCACCACATCTAGATCCAATAGAAATTTTTTAAGCCAAACTACCTCCTTAGCTGCTTCAGAAGCTACCACGTACTCGACCTCTAATTAGCAATGCAGGACTATTTGATACTCCTCCAACTAATAGCTCCACCTCCTAAGAAAAACACATATCCTGAGGTGGATTTACGAAAATCTTTGTTTGACTAAAAATTCGAGTCTGAGTACCCTAAAGGTACTAGACTGTCTGCCTGGTAAACTAACATATAATCTTTAATTTTTTTCAGATATTTGATTATATTCTTTACCTCAGTCCAATGCTCCTTCCCTGGGTAAGACTGATATCTGCTAACCATGCCAACGGCAAAGCAGATGTCAGGTCTAGTGCAAAGCATAGCATTCATTAGGCTTCCTACTGTCGAAGCATAAGAAACTACCTTCATCTTCTCTATCTCATCAGGTGTTTTAGGACACTAATCCTTAGATAGAGTGATTCCATGCCTGAAAGAGAGAAATTCTTTCTTTGAATCCTACATGCTAAAATGAGCAAAGATATCATCGATATACTTTGCTTGAGATAAGCTCAAGATCTTTTATTTTTCATCTCGTAAAAGCTTGATCCCGAGGATGTGACTGATTTCTCCCAAGTTCTTCATATCAAACTGTCTAGATAACCATATTTTTACCGAAGATAACACCCTCACATCATTTTTGATGTGCAAGATATCATCTACATAAAGTACTAGAAAGATTACCACGCTTTCATCATGCTTCTTGTACACACAGGACTCATCTGGCCTCTGATCAAAATCAAAAAATTTTATGACTTGATCAAATTGAGTATTCCAAGACCTTGATACCTGCTTAAGTATATAAATAGATCTCTTAAGCTTGCACAACATGTGCTATTGGCCCTTTGCTATAAAATCATTTGGTTATACCATATAGATGCACTCGTCAAAACTTCTGTTAAAGAAAGCTGCATTATCATCCAATTGTCAAATTTTGTAATCGAAATGAACAACAATCGATAACAGAATCCGGATAGACTTAAGTATGGCTACCGACGAAAAAGTTTCCTCACAATTGATCCCTTCTTTCTGAGTGAACCCTTTGCAACAAGTCTAACTTTAAAAGTTTCAACCTTCCCGTCTGCTCCTCTCTTCCTCTTATAGATCCACTTGCATTCAATGGGTTTTATCCCTTTGGGTGGTTCTATAAGTTTTCAGATCTGATTAGAATACATAGATTCTATCTCTGAATTCATAGTCTTTTGTCAAAGATCTGCATCATTGTTTTGAAGTGCTTCATTGTAGTTATAAGGTTCGGTATCCAGTTCTGTAGGAATCCTGTCAAAAGACTCTCTCAAGAACATATACCGATCAGATTGATGAACAACCCTCCCACTATAATGAGGCACGGCTTACATCTGTGTATTAGTAGTAACACGCTGTGCAGAATTTGAACCCTATGCACCATTACCCACATACTTGTCTGGTATATTAATGGTAACACCCTGTTCATGATTTGCAGCTGTCCCGATAATTCTTTCACTACTACGAGACAATGGGATATCAGAGATTTGTGGTTTCTCTTTCATTCTATTGGTATTTTCTTCTCGTTTCTTCTATAATAATTTTACTTTTAGGCTTATGGTCCATGATATAATTCTCTTCCAAAAATTGGGTATTGGTACTAACAATGACCTTCAGATTCTTAAGATTATAAAATAAACCACCCTTCGTTCCCTTAGAATACCCCACAAAAAAATATATTTATGTCCTCGATTTCAACTTACTCACGTTTTTTTTCAGCACGTGTGCTGAACACTCCCAAATTCAAATATGTGTCAAATTTGGCTTACGTCCGGTCCACAATTCTGTGAAAGTGAAAAATACTGATTTAGAAGGTACCAAATTCAAAATACAAAACGCTGTCTCTAATACAAGTTCCCAAAACGAATTGGGTAATTATTAGTTCTTAGCTTTGCATACTCATGAGGAATGAGTGTGTGCCGTTGTCACGTGGTTTGGAGTGTGACAATTTATTGGTATTAGAGTTTTAATTTTTATTTGATTGAAACCTTTAAAACATAGTGGTGAGATGGATAGACAATAAGTTGAAAAACTCGATTATGTTTTGATCTCATTATTACTTATTATTATTTAAAATAAAATAAAACAGTGTGGTATAATTATGTTTGTATGTAGGCTGATCAGACGATATGTTTTATGGGAATTGCAAAAATTATTGATAACACCCTAAATTGGTCAAGCAAACCAGCCATTTATTTGCAGTGAACAATGAAAAAATACAGTTAGCATTTCTAATGGTTCTCGTGTAAATATTGACACTCAAGATTAATAGCATAGTGGAGACGAACAACCCAGGTCCCCTATTCCATCCATCCAAGCCAATACCCAAAAAGAAAAAAAAAGAGCTCAAATATTCGTAGTTAAAATCTATCACATATTCCTTGTCCAAGATAAACAAATAAATTAGTACTACTCTCAATACTTCTCAAAAATCCCGCACAGCTCTACTCTTTAGAATTTGTTAAAAAACAAATAAAATAAACTTGAGTTTGACAACTCAACAAATCATCCACTACCATTATTAATTGGATCAAGTATGTAGAAAAATTATGTAAAAGAAAGTAAACTAATTTTTTTCTAATATTCAATCAACGAAAAAAAAAATTAATTCAAAACTCTCATCAAACTTATTACAATTTAACCTAATATTAAATT
>JAULJZ010170002.1:0-24600 GCA_032270985.1 Heliamphora pulchella
AGATCCTCATCAACTCGCAACTCACTCCAATCTAACACATGAGACGGATCCGGCTCAAACCCCCGAAGCATAGAAACGTGAAAGACATTGTGCACAGATGCTAATAGAGGTGGCAAGGCCAAACGGTATGCTACCACCCCAATCCTTTCCAGGATCTCGAACGGTCCAATAAAACGTGGTGATAGTTTCCCGTTACGACCAAATCTCATCAACCCTCTGCGAGACGAGACCTTCAAAAACACATGATCCCCCACTGCAAACTCTAACGGTCTCCTCCTCTGATCAGCGTAACTCTTCTGACGGCTCTGACCTGTCACCAGTTGCTGACGAATCACAGTAATCACCTCTGTCGTTTCCCGCACTAGATCGGGTCCCAAAATAGCGGTCTCTCCCACCTCTGTCCAACACACAAGCGATCTGCACGGTCTACCATACAAAGCCTCATACGGTGCCAGCCTAATACTGGACTGATAGTTGTTGTTGTGCTAAACTCTGCCAATGATAGGTGATCCTCCCAAGAACCCCAAAAATCAAGCACACAGGCTCTCAACATGTCTTCCAAAATCTGAATGGTCCTCTCAAATTGATCGTCGGTCTGAGGATGAAAAGCTGTACTAAAAGTCAAGTTCATCCCCAAAGCCACCTGAAGACTCTGCCAAAAGCGCAATGTAAAGCGTGGGTCTCGATCAGAAACAATAGTCACAAGTACTTCGTGTAGTCGGACTATCTCCTGAACATACAACCTACCCAATTTGTCCACCGAATCTCTCACTTGAATGGGAAGAAAATGTGCTGACTTCGTCAGCCTATCGACCACAATCCAAACCGCATCATGTCCCTTCGGCGAGCGTGGAAGTCCTGATACAAAATTCATAGTGACATTCTCCCACTTCCACTCAGATACCGGCAATGGCTGCAACAATCCTGCAGGTCTCTGGTGTTCCACCTTCACTTGCTGACAAGTAAAGCAACGAAAAATGAATTAGCGCACATCCCTCTTCATTCTCGTCCACCAAAACTGACGGCGTAGATCGTGATACATCTTTGTGCCCCCCGGATGCACTGTAAGACGTGAGTGATGAAACCCACGTAGCACCTCAGCACGGCACGACTCTGGCACAAACAATCGCCCTGACAACCTCAGACTCTGATCTGAACTCACCACCCATCCTACTGTATCTGTTCCACTGGCAATGCGATCCCGTATCATCTGAGCCTCCTGATCGGTCCTCTGAGCCTCTAACACACGTGCAACTAAAGCGGGCTATGAAGCAACTGCATATAAGTTCACACCTCCCCTTGTCTCCCGGAGACACAAATCAAAATTTCTAACATTTGCAATCATAATCCATTTTCGTATAGCCACAGAAGCTAACGATCCATAAGACCTCCTACTGAGTGCATCAGTTACAACATTTTCCTTACCTGGATGGTACTGCCAATCGAAGTTGTAGTCTTCCAACAACTCCAACCATCGTCGTTGGCAAAGATTCAAGCTCTTATGTGAAAACAAGTACTTTAGGCTCTTGTGATCAGAGAAGACCTCGAAACGCTCACCATAGAGATAATGACGCCATGTCTTCAAGGCAAAGACCACAGCTGCCAACTCCAGATCATGTGTCGGGTAGTTCCTCTCATGTGTCTTTAACTGTCGAGATCCATAAGCTACAACCTTGCCTTCCTGCATCAGAACGCAACCCAAACCCTCTTCTGACGCGTCGCAATACACTGTGTAACCCAAACCTCGCTCAGGAATAATCAGCACTGGTGCACTGGTCAGTCTCCTCTTCAGCTCCTGGAAAGATGACTCACAAAACTCGCTCCATACAAACGTGACTCCTTTCCGCGTCAAACGCGTCATCGGTGCTGCAAGCCTAGATAAGTCTTTCACGAACCGTCGATAATAACCTGCCAGACCCAGAAAACTACAGATCCCAAAAACATTCTTCAGTCACTGCCAATCCGTCACTGCATCAGTCTTCGACGAGTCCACTGATACTCCATCCTTTCACACCACATGTCCAAGGAATCTCATCTTTGTCATCCAAAACTCACACTTCTCAAACTTCGCATATAAGCGATGTTCTCTCAGAAGCTGTAGGATAACATGCAGATACTCCTCGTGCATCTCCCTCGTGGGTGAATAGATAAGAATTTCATCCACGAACACGACTACGAAACTGTCCAGATAAGGGTGGAAGACACGGTTCATCAAACCCATAAATGTAGCTGGAGCGTTTGTCAAACCGAACGGCCTAACTAGAAACTCGTAGTGACCATAACAAGTCCGAAAGGCGGTCTTCGCTATGTTCTCGTCCCTGATTCTCAGCTGATGATACCCTGACCTCAAGTCAATCTTCGAAAAGCAACGGGACTCTCTCAACTGATCAAACAAGTCGTCGATCCTTGGCATCGAATACTTATTTTTCACCGTTACCTGGTTCAACTTCCTATAGTCTATACACAACCGCAACGAACCATCCTTCTTCTTTGTAAAGAGCGTTGGAGCTCTCCACGGCGATGTACTCGGGCGTACAAATCCCTTGTCAAGCAACTCTTGCAACTGTACCTTGAGTTCTCGCAACTCAGCAGGTGCAAAGCGATACGTTGGCATAGAGATAGGGGCAGCTCTCGAAACAAGATTAATAGAGAACTCCACATCTCGACTCGGTGGCAACTAGAACAGATCGTCAGGAAAGACATTCGGATAGTCGCACGCCATGGGGGGTAACACTCCTCGAACCCCCCCCAACTGGTTCATTCAACCTAACGCATAAAAGAGAACCCAAATCTTCTCGAACCCGAGTGACACCTGGCATAGTCATCAGGCCCTCATCCCGATCACCCATAAAGTAGAAGCAGTCACCTTTCGGCGTACAGATCGACACTCTCCGTCGCTCACATTCTATAAAGGCACGGTAGGTAGTCAGCCTATCCATCCCTAGGATGACATCAAACGTAGTCATGTCTAGAATGATAAAATCAAACACTAAACAACGACCGACGACTCCTAACTCGCAAGACCTACAAACTCTACTCAACACCACATTCCCACTGACAGGGGTCTCTACACTCAATGCACTACCCAGTGAGTCTATCCGTAACCCCAATGCAGATGCAAAAGCAGAAGAGATAAAAAAATGTGATGCTCTTGTGTCGATGAGAACACTGGCCTATGATCTAAAGACTAGAAGAGTACCTTTGATCATGGCTGGAGTAGCTTCAACATTAGGTCCAATTGGTGCCTTAGAAGCACCGGGATCAGCAAGATCATAAGCCATGGCCTGTGGCAGCCTAGTCTGTCCACCATAACCCTGAGTAGATGGTTGCCTCACCGACTGCGCTAAAGCACCTCTTTCCACACACCCAGACGTCTGGGCCCTAGGCTGCTGCGGAGCCTGTCGCCTCTGTACTAATGAAGCAGTTAGTGCTCCTATCGCACCTTGGGCATTCCCTTTTCTGGGACAGTGTCTACGGATACGCCCGGACTGACCACACTCAAAACAGATGGGTAGGTCTCTAGCCTGTGATTGAACTAGCGCTGAACTCAGAGCTTGGCCTGCTACGGGCACTCAACTAAGCGATGCCCCAGCTGTCCACAGCGATAACAGATCAACCCTCTCTGCTTCGGCCTTCCTATCGAGGCCACTGAAAGTGTAGGTGTGGACGACTGCGGCTAATACGACCCATCAAAATGAGAACTAGGTCTAGACGACCTCTGGCGCTTATTCCTGCACCCCTGAAGCTGCGTATCCCCACTGCCCTGCTGGCTCTTACCCTCTCTAACCCTGCGGCTATCAGCCAACGAGTTCTCTACCCGAATAGCAGCTTCCACCAGCTTGATATACATCTCCACATCCAGAGCTGCAACTTTATCCTTGATAGTAGGTCGAAGTCCCCTCTCAAACCTCAGAGTGCGCAACTTCTCTGTAGATACCATCTCTGGTGCGAACCGCGACAGATTCACGAACTTAGCCTCATACTGGACCACAGAAAGGTTCCCCTGAACAAGAGAGAAGAACTCCTCTCGGTAAGTATCCCTCGAAGATCTCGGGAAATACTTCTCCAAGAAGACTCTCATGAAAGCAACCCACGTGTCATCCACCGTGGTCTTGGCAAACTTCCACCACTCTCTAGCATCTTTTCGCAGTTGGAACGCCGCCAACTTTACGCACAGAACATCCTCCTCGATATCCAGAGTATCGAAGATCGTCGTGGCCACTTCCAACCACTCAATAGCCACCTTAGGGTCCGGCTCCCTAGAAAAGGTTGAAGGATCCAACCGTCGAAACTCTCTCATTGCCACAGAAGCCCTTGTCTCAGGAACCCGCACAATAGCCCTGGTCACTTCTGCCATAGCTCGCATAGTGGCCAACATCTCCTGGACGACATCAGCGCTGCCAACATCAGTACCACCCACTTGTTCCTATGGGGCAGGGATATTTCCTTCCTCTGGAACCTGAGCATAAGCACGCCCTCGGCCACGACCCCGTCCCCGCACTCCCCGCGTGGACATAGTTCTATGGGAAACAATATAACATGATAAGCTTTCCTACAACATGATACTACGTAACATAAACACATAATCATGCTATCACATAGCCACTTAAGATCATGTAAACACGGCTCACATACCGAGGAGAACTAAGAAGACAAACTTGTCAATTTGGATAATGCATTTAGATTCCTTGCTAGAATACACGTCAGCCAAACGCGCTTCTAACTTGGCTTCTAAACATGTTAAACAAAACATCCGAAGGCAAGACTAGTCAATCCTGAGATTCAACCTCCATACCCACATATACACAACTATCATGCTCAAAAAGCTATCAGCATGTTATAAAGTAACGTTTAAACAAATGCAAGCAAGCATATACAATCAACCTCACCAGGTGATAAATCCCTTTTCCCATGGCTTTTAAGTATTTGAACCCAGAGCTCTGATACTAAGTTGTCACAGCCTAAAACCTGGGGTCACGTGAAAATCCACTAAACATCCATTTTATATGAAAATATAGGTTTTCATACATTGAAATCCGCCTGTTGAAACCAATGGAATACCCAACAAGGTGTATCTCTCATATATAACTGACATACAGTTCTAACATGCATACAATATATCGCCTTATGGCGTACAAAACCTGCCTTCAGGTACAGGCATACCAAGAAAAAACTATAAAAGTCTTTCGCCACCGCGGGCACCACCAAAGCTACTCCTCATCCACAACATCACCTGAAAAAGGTTTTACAGAAAATTTCCACCAGTGAGCCGAAGCCCAATAAAAACAGATAATAAGCTGTAAAGTAGAAAAATATGCAATCATATGAGTGGGAGCTACACTCAACCACAACCTAAAAAGATTTTTCACAAACCCCAAGTTTTTCCATCAGACTACACAAGTCTCCCAAAACAATTTTATTAACATAAAATCCTATTTTTATCCTTCAAATCATGCGATGCAAATATTGCAAATAACCAACCATAGTTAAGAAAAAGCAGTAATCAAAAACATTGTTCCCTCACAGAATGAAGCATCGTGGAAAGAGAAGAATATGATCCTATGTACCGACTCCATCACATGACGGAGGTAGCAATGATAGACCCCTGTCCATTATCTAATCCCCATACATCATGGGACCGGTTAGATAAACATAAGTTCTATACAGAGCACCACAACGTAAAGTTCAATTGACGGACCCGAAACCCAAGGGTACAGAGCACCCAACCACTCAATTTACGGGGACTAACCCGAAGGTACAAAGCACCTATGCTGCGCACATTTTTGAACTTACACCGAGGGTAACTCGTGCCAAATACCCGTCATCCTGGTACATCTAGATAATTTTCTAAAAATCGAATCATTACTCGACTACGAAAATATTTCTCAAATATACATTATACATGCATATGCAGATCCATCCATCAACATGGAGATCTAGATCCATCCATCAACATGGAGATCAAAACATAACATGTAAAAACATGAGTTTCAAAACTATACAACATATGTATAAAAGATCCAATCCATGAACCATGGAGATCAAACCAAATTTGTGAAACCATATTTCATCCAAACGTTTTAGAAATTGAGCCTTAACCCCAAGGGTTAGCTCTAAACCTCCATAAACACGTTTTTCACCAAAAACCTCTCCTTTTTCTCAAAAGAAACCCAACATTTTTCACCAAAGGAACTACCAAAATCCAAGGCAAACAGCCACCATTTCAGTTGACAGGACTCCTCCCCAGTCCACTGAAAAATATTCTGGAAAAACACCATTTTCGAACAGAAAACATTTCAGTCGACTAACCCCTTGAGTCCAGTCGACTGAACCTCCCAACTTAAAATCAATTGACCAAACTCATGGGTCCAGTTGACTGAACTTGCCCAGAAAATATTTTTAGCTACGATTTTGACCTCCAATCCTCAAACCAATCTTTAAAAACACCCGTTTTGATACCTAAAGACATACCCGAGCCCAAGGCTATCACAAACCATTACCAAAAACATCCAACACCCAATTTCATCCAACCGAAACGCCGAAAAATAGTTTTAACCCAAAACTAGATCTAGAACATAAAATCACATTTCATGCGTTTTTAAATGGTGAAACAGCATAAGATTACATATAGTACCCTTATACAGTAGTAGAATCGAAGATCCTACCTCATTGGGTCAAAAACCCAACGCCTCGATCTACGTGCAAATTCGAATTTCGTCGAAATAAAAATCCGTCCAGATAGATGCGTAGACCACGATGCCAATAACAAGGATCGGCTGTTGGTCTGCCAAAAACTAAGCCCCGGGCCCCCGAGAAGTTAGAGAGAAGGCAGAGAGAAAATGGAAGAAACTTAGGAGTTATGTTTTAAAAATATCTTTTGAAAATATCTAACTCCAGATATTTATAGACCTCCAAAATATCTTTATTTTTTATAATTTTTGAAATTCGCACCATAACTCCCCGCGGCCCCCGGGACCAACCCCGCATACTTAATTTACCCAAAACATGCATCAAAACTCATATAAGCATATCAAAGAAAAAATGCTAAAAAGGCGTCAAAACACCTAGCATGCATATATATATCAAAAATCAAACGGTACAAGGTCTCACAATAATGATATGAAGCTTTTGCAAATTAATTCAAGTGCTATTAATGCTTTATATTGCGCTTTAGATGCAAATGAGTATAATAGAATTATGACTTGCATAAGTACTCAAGAAATTTGAGAAAAACTTGAAATCACATACGAATGAACTAAAGATGTTAGAGATTCAAGAATAGATAGGTTAACTAGTGAATACGAGTCGTTTAAAATGCATGATTATGAATCAATTTATGATATGTATACTCGTTGCACTCACATCATTAATTCTTTGAATGCTCTTGGAAAAACTTATCCCTCTTATGAATTATTGAAAAAAGTGCTTAGGAGTTTGCCACTAGTATGGGAAGCTAACGCCACAGCCACCACGGAGGCTAGAGACTTAAAGAGGATGACCTTGGATGAACTCATCGGGTCACTCCTTACCTATGAGATGGCAATCAATGATAGAGAAAACGAGCTCAACAAAGGAAAGATGGTCGTCTTCAAAGTATCAAAAGAGAGCTCTAGTGATGAAGAGGATGCAGATCTTGATATGGAACTAATCGCCAGAAAACTTGGAAAAATCTTAAAGAATGACAAGAAGCTTGCAAAAAAATTCTAAGGCTCAAAGTTGAACAAAAGTGATTCAAGCAAAAAGGAATCAAGAAGGAAATATTTCAAAAAGAAGAAGAAAGCTATGAAGGCCATAACCTAGGATCAATTTGACTCAAACACTTCAAATGAGGATTCATGCATTGAGGAGGTAAATCTTTGCTATATGGCTCATAGCAATGATGAGGTAAATTCTAACACTACAAGCACTTCAAATGCATTAAATTCTAGTAGTAATAAATCATGTGATGAATCCTTACCTACATATGAGGAACTTCAAAAAGAATATAAATGTTTATATAAATATTGTTTGAAGTTAGGAAAGAAAAATACTTCTTTAAAAATAGAAATTGAAAATCTTTCAAACAAATTTATTGAGTTAAAATCATCTTATGAGATTTTCGAAAAAGATCATAAAATTAAATTGTCCACTATAGAAGAAGAAAATAGTTATTTAAAAGATAAACTTGAAAGAATAAAATCTTCTTGTAGCAAAAGTGAAATTATGGATTTAAAGAGGAAAATTAAAGATTTAGAGGCATCTTCAAGTAGTACTTGTTCTAAAAATGATCATGCAAAAACTACTTGTTTATATTGTATGAAAAATAGTTTATATTGTATGAAAAATAGTCATATTACGTATAATTTCCCTTATAGAGAAAAAAGAGGTATTGATAAAAAACATTATTTAGAAAATAAAATATGATCCTGGTACTAACCTTAATTGACCCAAGAAGATATGGGTACCAAAAGATCCCACTTAAATCTGTATTGTAAATGCCTGGATGCCTCCACTCGAGCGATCAAGTAAATCATAGTAAGTGGAAGCCCAAAACACGTGTGAAATATCAAGTCAAAATTCAAAATGGAATATTGCTTGGAATTTGACAAAGTGATCAATGAAAACTCAAATGGTATAATCTTTCCTATGTACTTTTGTACCTCTTTTATAATGAAAAATGACTTCTTACATGTAAAATAGCTAAATATCATTTTTATATAAATTGGATCATTAAACATAGCAATGTGCTCTTAATATGGATCATAATAATTTTCTTGTGCTTAAGTCATGCATTATATTTTTACTAAAAATCTTAGGTGCTATGACTTAGAGAATAAATATCTTTTTGAAAGTCATACCTTTGCAAATTGGAGCATAAATATCCTTGTTAAAAATATTATTTCATAATCCATACTATGCATTAATTCTTTAATACTCAATTTTCATACTCATTAAATAAAATAAAAATGTGCTCTAGATGTTCACATGCTCTTTGTCATAATTGAATTTCCTATATTAGGAATGTATAAGATCATATATGCGCCAATAATTTATATCATTTTGTCAAATTTGAATATAGATAAAAATGACTTTTTAAGTAACATTTGATATCATTTTCTAAAAAAAAATCATAACAATTGGTATTATGTGCTATTCTTTGGAGAAAACTTTTTGCACATATATACTTAATGGATCATAATTTTCTCATGCATATTGATTGTTAAATTAGTAAAAGAGAAAATTTCATATCTTTTCAATTGGTATGATTTGAGTTAATAGAAATAATACGAAAGAAATCATACTTTTTGAAATTAATTGGGTATCATAATTTTCTTCTGAAACATCAATTATTAAATTGAAATAGAGTGAAAAGGTTTTTCTTATTTCAATTGGTGTTATTATGAAAGTGCATTATTGGTTTATTGAATCCAATATATCTGGCATTGTTGTCCTAAAAAAAAGTTTAAAGCTATGGCACAAGATTTCAACCTATGCACAAATAGCTCTTTAGAAGCCATTTGCATATTATTTAACCATGCTTAGAAATAGGTATTGTTTTAACGCCATAAAAGTGATTTCATGAAAAGTTCTTATCTTTATTATTGGTGTAAAAATGATAATTTTCAATGGTTTTCTCAAAAATATTGGAGAGAATGATTATCTCAAAAATATTGGAGAGAATGATTATCAATTGGTTTCATTTATATTTATACCCATGAAAAATAATTGGCATCAGTTTATCAATTGGTATAACTTGGTATCAAATAAAAATTAGTATCATATCAATTGGTATTATTTTGACAATTAGTTTTCTAACAATCGGTATCTTGTTTAATGTCAAAATAATACTATATCAAAGAGTAGGCGAATGTTTTTTGAATAAATTTTATTTTTTTTGAGTTTTTACTTTCTGATGATGCCAAAAGGGGGAGAATGTTTGAGCAAAATGCATTATATTTTTTAAACATTTCTTTTGATATGAGAAACATAGAGAGTATACATTGAATTTAATGATTAAATCTTTTTGATATATAAAAAGGGGGAGAGCTTATGATAGGGGGAGAATGCTTGGTTCATCATGTTTATCATTTTTTTCCTTTTGATATGTTAAACAGGGGGAGGCTTTGTGTTAAATTGCTTATGAATGCCTTAATAACTTTTATCATAGAAATGCAATTTATCACATTCATCGGTTAAATTGTGCTTAAATGTCTATCACTTGAAAATTCAAAATCCTTGAATTAATTGCATTATATTTTATATGAGTTGGTTATATGCATATTGTGAGGGGGAGCCTTGTAAAGGCAACCTCATTTTCCTCTTTGTTTGTCATTATCAAAAAGAGGGAGATTGTTGGCCTAATTAGGTTTCAACCTATTTTGATGATAGCAAACCAAAACTTCTAATTGTGTAAATTGAGAGTGTTTACAGGACTTTAATGACACAAGCACAATTTAGAAAGCAAAATGAAAGCCATGAAGCATGAAGATCATATACAAGCGGCTAAGATCCATGGAGCACGAGAAAAACCAAGAAGAAATAAAAAAGACTTGAAGGACTTGAAAATTTTCTAAGTGTAAATGCAATAGGACTTATGTAAGTTCACGTACCATTGATTATATGTGTGAAATCTCATAGGAGACCATAAATGGGCCATAGGTTTGTTAAATATTTCATGGCAAATCATTTTTAAAGTATAAAATGTGTTTTAAAATGTTTCAAAAGAAGTTCGGCCAAAAATATGCAAAAATTGTGTGAAAAAAATTGACATACCTTCGGTATTTTGGCCATAACATTTTTTACAAAATGAATTTTTCTATTAGGTTTGAACCATTGGAAAGTAGACTTCTGGGGATTCAATTTGAACACAAGAATGACCCTATTCGGAGTCCAGATGAAGGAGTTATGGTCATTTAAAATCGGACAAATTGAGCAGTCACGGTCCAGTCGACTGATCACTCGATCCAGTCGACTGAAGTATGGTCCAGTCGACCGAACTAGTCTCTCCAATTGACTGAACATGCTATTTTTTAATTTTTGATCTTAACGGCTAGTTTGACATTTTCTTATTTGACCCAACGGCTAGTTCGAACTTTTGGCCTATAAATAGAGCATTTGAGCTCTAGTTTTATACACTTCAAACCTTCAAGTCAACTCTCTTATATATATCAATTTTGTTCTTCAAATTTCTTCATTTTTATGAAATATTTTTGAGAGAAAACCTTAAAAATCCTTCATTGAGCTTTTTACTTATATATCCTTTGAAGTGAATATTAGTGTGATTCAGTTGTATTCATTTGCTCGCTGAAGGAGCTGATTCATTGTATAATCCTATTTGGATTCTTTATATTCTTGTAGTAACTTGAGAAGGTGATTCTCAAGAAAGGCCACTCCGCCTATTAAAGGAGAGACGGAACTCCGCCTGTAAGGAGAGACTTGAGAATGGGACATTCTCAAGAGAGGCTACTCCGCCTAAACTAAGGAGAGAGGTTGCTCTGCTTATTAAAGGAGGGATAGTAAAAATTCTCATAACAATTGACTTGAGGCAAGGATATAGGTCGTTACGCCAAACCTGATAAAAATCGTGGTGTCGTATTTCTATCTCGCTTTACTTTTCATTCTCATTATTATATTGTTGTTTATATTTGCATCACAACACTTAAAATGTATATTTGAATCATTCACTATTAAATTTTATATTTGTATTTGAATTTGTAAATCAAGAAAGCTTTGAGTCTAGTGATTTCATTTCTCAAACAAAAAGTTTTTTTAAACTTGTGAATTAAAATCTAAACTTACTTTTTAAATCCTCAAAAAAAAAAGTTTTGAATCTTGCTTATAAGTGAATTAAAATCTACACTTGTGTTAATATTTGAACAAGATTTTTTTTTTAAATCTAATTCACTCCCCCTCTTGGGATTACACACTTACTATCAACGCATTCATCAACCCCACGTTGAAACCACGGCTCAACCGCAAGGGTTAACTCTAAACCTCCCAAAACTATGTTCCCACAACATATACATAAACCCTTTCGGTTTTTAAAACTCATTCTTTATGAAAATCACGTGTACATACATCCACTAGCTATGTAATAAACCATACAAAAGCCTAACATGTATTTTATCCAACCAAGCACGGTTTAAACACAAAGTTCGACATTTATTGCATTTTAAAACGGTAAAAATGCATATAATCACATGTATCACTCTTTTAAAGCAAAATAGTCTAGAATCATACCGTAGAAGTTAAAACTCGAAACTTTAAACACCGGTGAAAAACCAAAGTCGTTAAAATGAGATTTTGTTCGGATGAACGCGAAGCCCACGGCGAGAATATCAACGATCGACTATCGCAACGCCAAGAACCGAGCCCGAACCAAGCCAAAAGTTCGAGAGGAGGCAGAGGGTTTGGTTTTTCTTTCAAGAGAGAGAGAGATGCTTACACAACAAGTTAGGGTTCAAAAACCAATGCCACTCATGCACTTTATATAACCCATGCCAGACAGACTGCTCGAGCAGTCTAAAGACCGATCAAGGGGGTTTGTCCAGAAATGTTTTCAACTTTTCTACCACGATGCCGAAACATGACTGGGATTGAAACCAACAGGCATAACTAAGCCAACACATGTATAAAACATATGAAAACATGTTCTTCTATAACACTAAAGCAATATACAATACGTCGAGAGTATTTATATTACAAAATTAAAAAGAACAGGGTCTCACAACTCTTCCCCCATAAGGAATTTTGCCCCCAAAATTCGTTACGAGGTCAAGAAGAAAACAACTCCGGATACCTAGCACAGATTTCGGACTTAAGCTCCCACATAGCTTCCTTGACAACATGATAGAGCCACAGAACCTTAACATAGGCAATGATCCTTCCTCTCAACACTTGTTCCTTTGTATCTAAAATTCTCACGGGTCGTTCCTCAAAAGATAAATCCTCGTCCACTCGCAACTCAACCCAATTCAAGATATCTGACGGTTCAGGCTCATATTTTCGAAGTATGGAAACATGAAACACGTTGTGCACAGAAGATAACTAAGGAGGCAAGGCCATACGAAATGCCACCTCTCCAATCCTCTCCAGAATTTCAAACGGCCCAATAAAATGTAGCGGCAACTTCCTGCTACGGTCAAACCTCATCAAACCTCGGCGTGGTGAAACCTTCGAAAACACGCGGTCCCCCACCCCAAACTCTAAAGGCCTCTTTCTTTGATTGGAGTAATTCTTTTGATGACTCTGGGTCGCCACCAAGCTTTGGCAAATCATAGTAATCTTCTCTGTTGTTTCCTGCACCAAGTCGGGTCCCAAAACTGCCGCCTCTCCTGCATTCATCCAACATATTGGCAACCTACATGGTCTGCCATACAAGGCCTCGAATGGCGCCATCCCAATGCTAGACTAATAGCTATTATTAAATGCAAACTCTACCAAATGCAAATGATTCTCCCAAGAACCCTAAAAATTTAGTACACAAGCTCTCAGCATATCCTCCAAAATCTATATAATACGTTCAGACTGACTATCTGTCTAAGGATGAAAAGCAGTGCTAAAAAGTAGATTCGTCCCCAGAGCTACCTAAAGAATCTGACAAAAGCGCGGGTCTCGGTCAAAAATAATAGAAACGGGTACTACGTGTAATCGAACAATCTCACTGACATACAGCCTACTCAACTTATCCACGAAATTCTTCACCCAAATGGGAAGAAAGTGTGTAGACTTCGTTAGTCTATCAACCATAACTCAAATAGCGTCATGTCCCTTAAGCGATCTAGAAAGTTCATATACAAAATCCATCGTGATGTTCTCCCACTTCCATTCTGATACTGGCAACGGCTATAGCAACCCTACTGGCTTCTGATGTTCAGCCTTCACTTTCTGACAAGTAAGGCACCGAGAAACAAACTAAACCACATCTCTCTTAATTCCCTTCCACCAGAACTAATGGCACAATTCATGGTACATCTTGGTGCCTCATGGGTGCACTGCAAGACAAGAATGGTGGAAATCACATAACAAATCACCGCGGCATGATTCTGGCACAAACACTCTCTCAGTAAATCTCAAACTCTGATCCGGGCTCACAACTCATCTCTTAGTGTCTCCCCAACTAGCAACGCGATCCCTTAACATATGTGCTTATTGATTTGTCTGCTGAGCCTCTAGAACACAGGCAATCAACATGGGTCATGAGACCACTAAAAATAGGGTCGCACCCTCCTCTGTCTCCCCGAGACATAAATCAAACTCACCAACCTCCTTGAGCTTGTCCCACTCTCGCATGGAAATGGAAGTTAACGAACCATGAGATCTCCTGCTAAGAGTATCGGCCATGACATTAGCCTTTTCGAGGTGATACTGGAGATCAAAGTCATAGTTCTCCATAAACTCCATCCACCATCACTGGCGTAGATTCATGCCCTTCTGAGAAAAGAAATATTTTAGACTCTTGTGATATGAGAAAACCTTAAAATGCTCACCGTACAGATAATGTTGCCATGCCTTTAAGCCAAAACCCACGGCTGCTAACTTTAAGTCGTGTTTCGAATAGTTCTGTTCGTGAGTCTTCAACTGTCGAGATCCATAAGCCACCACCTTACCCTCCTGCATCAAGACACATCCCAAGCCATCATACGACGCATCATAATATAATGTGTAACACAAACCTCATCCTAGAATAACTAACACTATTGCACTCGTCAATCTCTTCTTCAGCTCTTAGAATGCCAACTCATAAGACTAACTCCAAACGAACTTGACTTCCTTCTGCGTAAGGCAAGTTATCAGCGCAGTGAGTCGAGAAAAATCTTTCATGAATCGTCGGTAGTAACCTGCCAAACCCAAAAAGCTACGGATCTTAAATATATTTTTTGGTTGTTCCCAACTCATCACTACATTGGTCTTTGAAGAATCCACAAATACTCGATCCCTTGATATTATATGTCCAAGAAACTTCACTTCTAGCATCCAAAATTCACACTTCTCAAATTTTGCATACAGTCGATGTTCCCTCAAAAGCTGCAAGGCAATACTGAGATGTTCCTCATGTGTCTCCCTGATGGAGAGCGAATAAGAATGTCGTCTACAAACACGACCACGAAGCTGTCAAGATATGGACAGAATATGCGATTCATCAAATCCATGAATGTCGCAGGTGCATTTGTCAAACCGAACAGCATGACCAAAAACTCGTAGTGACCATAACGAGTTCAGAAAGCAGTCTTCGCTATATCTTCTTCCCTAATCCTCAACTGGTGATACCCCGACCTCAAATTAATCTTAGAAAAATAGCATGAACCCCTTAATTGATTAAACAAATCGTCAATCATCGACATGGGAAACTTATTTTTCATCGTTACTTGATTCAGCTTCCGATGATGAATACACAATCTCATAGACCCGTCTTTCTTTTTGGCAAATAAGGCTGGAGCTCCCCAAGGTGACGTGCTCGGGCGTACAAACCCCTTGTCTAACAACTTCTAAAGCTATACCTTAAGTTCTCGCAACTCTACGGGTGTAAAACGATAAGACAGTATCGAACTAGGAGTTATTCTCAGAACAAGATCGATAGAAAATTCTACCTCACGACTCGGTGGAAACTCAAATAAATCGTCAGGAAAGACATCTAGATAGTTACAAACCACTGGGGGAAACTCTCCTCGAACCCTAATGCCTCATCCAACATGAGAGCAAAAAAGAGAAAACTAAGGTTTCCTCGATTTTGCACAACACTAGGCATGGGCACTGAACGATCATCCCGATCACCCACTAAACAAAAATAATCACCCCCTGGTGTACAAATCGATACCCTACGTTGATCACAATCGATATTGGAACGATAGGTGGTTAGCCAATCCATCCCTAGGATGACATCAAACGCAATCATGTGAAAAATGATAAAATCAAATTTTAAACAGAGGTCGGCAACCTCTAACTCATAGGATCTACAAACTCGTCCCAACACCACGTTCCCACCGACCGGGGTCTCTACACACAACGTGCTACCCAACGAGTCTATCTCCGACCTCAAAGCAGATGCAAAAGCATATGAGATAAAGAAATGTGATGCTCCTATGTCGATAAAAACACTAGCCCATGAGTGGTACACTAAGAGAGTACCTCTGATGACTGAAGTGGTTGTTGTGACATCGGGCACAACCGGTGCCTTTAAGGAATTGGGATCTGTGTGGGCATACACTCGGCCCTGTGGTCCCTTAGTCTATCCACCATAGCCCTGTGCTGCGGGCTGTCATATTGATTAGACTGAGGCTCTCCCTTTTGTAACCCTATAAGTCTGGGCTGCTGGCTGTTGCTACTGGTAAGTCTGCCATCCCTAAACTGGCTGAACAAGTGGTGCACATGTCGTGCTTTGCGCACCCCCTCCCTGAGGGTAGTTCCTACGAAAATGCCCCGCCTGGCCACACCCAAAACAGACTGGTGGCTCTCTCCCCTAAGACTGAATAGGAATAGGACTTTGAAACTGCCCCTTTTATGGATAATCCGTTGCACGATGCCCTGGCAGCCTACACTAAAAATAAATGAGCACCCTCTTCTTTGACCTTCCTGATGAAGCCACTGAGGGTGCTGGTGCAGAAAACTGCTGCCGTGACCCATAAAGATGAAAATCAAGGCCAAAGGACCTTTGCCTCTTATTAGAGCGCCCACTTGACTGTGCCTCTGCACCACCCTACAGTGCCCTAACCTCCCTAGGTCTACGCATCTCACTCTATGTGTTCTCTATGGTGACTACTGATTCCACCAGCTCTATAAAGACATGTAGTCTTAATCCTGCCACCCGTTCCCTGATCGTGGGCCTTAGACCCCTTTCAAACCTCTTCGAGCGTAGCTCGTTAGTAGATATACAGTTCTGAGCAAAGCGGGATAAACTAGTAAATCTCCCCTCATACTATACAACACTCAGGGCTCCCTAGGTAAAGAAAAAGAACTCCTCACGATACAGATCCCCCGAGGGCTCAAGAAAGTATTTCTCTAGAAATACCTTTGTAAAAGCATCCCACATACCTTCCACAACTGTTCTAGCAAACATCCACCACTCGTGGGCGTCACCCCTTAGCTGAAAAGTGGTGAACGTAACTCTTATATCGTCCTCAACAATCTGCAATGTATCAAGGATCCTTGTTGTTGGAGGCAAAACTGTTAAGATCATTATTTTTGTAAACGATTTTTGATAAAAAAAAATAACTAGACGGGTAAACGCCAAAATGAGTTCTAGATAAAACTTTTGATGCCAAACGATTAAAATAAAAACCCATGCCACCATAGTTAATTTAGAAGAATACCTTTCGGTCGATTCTCCAACGATAATTTTTTATTTCGAGTTGAAGCTCATGTCAGACCTTCTACTATATTTTCTTATGCGATTTTCGAACGTAGTGTGGGC
The DNA here is from genome assembly GCA_032270985.1 of Heliamphora pulchella. Classification (NCBI taxonomy): domain Eukaryota; kingdom Viridiplantae; phylum Streptophyta; class Magnoliopsida; order Ericales; family Sarraceniaceae; genus Heliamphora; species Heliamphora pulchella. Next base: position 17,390 of record JAULJZ010170002.1, read on the forward strand.
TACGATCCTTCGAGAACTCATACCGGTAGAACCTGGTCAGCTTTAGTCTTAATGACAAGTTATGAATTTGGTTTAGCCAACCCACATATTTATAGGGTTACAGTAGGGACCTATGGAGTAATTATGACAAAAAACTTCTAGTGTAACCCAAATATGTATCCAACGGTTTGTGCACTTAAGCAAACCACTCAGTGATGTCTGTAATTATGAAAATCTTGCAGCGATTTTTAGAATTTTCATAAAATACTAAATTATAATTCACACCACTAAAAATCTATAACCGCACTCTAAGCCATAATCTCAAGACCATATTGCAATGAGCTCTTATTATTAAATGCTTAACTCATCTCCATACGTTAAGATTTTTGATACCCGCCAATTAAATTTAATTATTGACAATTTAATTTAATCAGCTTCTTTAAATTTTTTAAGCCCTTCTGTCTAACTTATATGACCGCCGAATAATCAAATTCACATGCAGGGTTTGGCCCAATCAAAACTTGTAACCTTCCTTAAGGAAGTATCATAATCCCGATCATTCAAGACGTGAATTCTGTCAATAATTAATATTCACCATTTAACTAATATTGTTATCCAACTCACCGGGAATATAGACCCATATAAGATCACACCCTCTAACGAATCAAAACACTGAATATTAAATATACGCAAATAATTAATTATTCCAGAATTAAGAGTATAAACACTCTCATAATAACCTTGGGAATAAATTAATTTATATAGTTAGCATAAAATTAATTACCCCAATATTTTTTGTTTAATACACATAAAGTGTACTAGCACAGAGAGTCAGAACAATAGACGACGCTATTATTTGTTCCCCGTAACTAAGACAGGCCTACTAAAACTTTGTGTTGCAGTCGTACCGATGGTATGTCCATTTTCATCTAAACTGTGAACAAATACTTATATTCTGCAAGAACTTAAAATTTGGTCTTCTGTGTGCAAGCCGTACTCTACACAATAGATTAAATATTGTATGGAATAAAGGATATCCATACATAAAATTAAAGAAATGATATTACATACATTGCTCATTAATATTCTCATAAAATAAAAAAAATTAATTTTTTTATAATAAAATTAAATACTAAAACCAAAATAAAACCATGGTTTTCAGTATATAACTCTAACAATCTTCCACTTATACTCAAAACTATGCTGCCATACGTCTGACTCCCATACCTTTTACATGACTATCAAAAGTCTTAGCCGATAAGCTCTTTGTAAAAGAATCCACAAGGTTGTCTCCTCATGCAATCTTGGTCATAACAACATCACCTCTCTATATAATTTCTCGTATCAGTTGATACTTACGTTTAATATACTTGCCTTTTTTGTGGACTCTTGATTTCTTTGAGTTTACAACTGCTCCACTATTATCACAATAAAGTGGAATGGTCGACTGAACTGAAGTGACCACATCTAGATCTAACAAGAAGTTTATGAGCCAAACGGCCTCCTTGGCTACTTCAGGAGCTACCAAGTACTTGGCCTCCATGGTAGAATCAGCAATACAGGACTATTTGATACTCCTCCAACTAATATCTCCATATCTTAAGGTAAACACATATCCTGAGGTAGACTTACAAGAATTTTTATCTAACTACAAATCTGAGTTTATGTACGCTAAAGGTACTAGACTGTCTACCTGGTAAACCAACATAAAATCCTTAGTCTTTTTCAGATACTTGATTATATTCTTTACTGCAATCCAATACTCCTGCCTTGGGTTAGATTAATATCTACTAACCATGCCAACAAAAAAGCAGATGTCGGGTCTAGTGCAAAATATAGCATACATTTGGCTTCCTACTGTCGAAGCATAAGGAACTGCCCGTATCTTCTCTATCTCATCAGGTGTCTTAGGATACTGATCCTTTTATAGAGTAATTCCATGCATGAAAGGGAAAAACCCTTTCTTGGAATCCTGCATGTTAAAACGAACAAGAATATCATCGATATACTTTGCTTGTGATAAACCCAACATCCTTTATTTTTCATCTCGCACAAGCATAATCCCAAGGATATGACAGTCTTCTCCCAAGTCCTTCATATTGAATTGCCCAAATAATCATACTTTTACCGTAGATAATGCCCCCACAACGTTTCTGATGAGTAAAATATCATCTACATAAAGTACTAGAAAGATCACAATACTTCCGTCACGCTTCTTGTACACACAGGACTCATTTAGACATTGATCAAAATTAAAAGACTTTATAGCTTGATGAAACCAAGTATTTCAAGATCTCGATGCCTACTTAAGTATATAAATAGATCTCTTAAGCTTAAGCAACATGTGCTCCTGGTTCTTCGTTATGAAACCATCTGATTGTACCATATAGATACATTCATTAAGACTTCCGTTAAGAAAAGCTGCCTTGACATCCATTTACCAGACTTTGTAATCGAAATAAGCATCAATGGATAAGAGAATCCAAATAGATTTAAGTATGACTACCGACAAAAAGGCTTCCTCATAATCGATCCCTTCTTTTTGAGTGAACTATTTTGCAATAAGCCTAACTTTGAAGGTTTCAACTTTTTCGTCTACTTCTCTCTTTCTCTTGTAGATCCACTTGCATCCAATGAGTTTTATCCCTTCAGGTGGTTCTACAAGTACCCAAACCTGATTGGAATACATAGATTCTATCTCTGAATTCATAGTCTTTTGCCAAATATCTACATTTTTATCCTGAAGTGCTTTATTATAGTTACAGGGTTCGGTATCTAGTTCTGTCGGGATCCTGTCAAAAGACTCTTCCAAGAACATATACAAATCAGGTTGATGAATAACTCTCCCACTACGATGAGGCACTACCTGTGTCTGTGTACTAGCAGTAACAGGTTATGTAGAATCTGAACCCTGTGCATCAGCACCCTGTTCTTGATTTGCACCTGTCCCGATAATCCTCCTACTACGACTAGGTAATGGAATATCAGTGACTTGTGGTTCCGTTCTACTGGTATTTTCTCTCACTTCTTCCAGAACAATATTGCTTTTGGGCTTATGGTCCATAATATAATTCTCTTCTAAGAATCGGGCATTGGTGCTAACAATGACCTTCTGATCCTTAGAATTATAAAATAGACCACCATTCGTTCCCTTGGGATATCCCACAAAGAAATAAACTTTCATCCTCGATTCCAACTTACCCGCATTCTCTTTCAGCACATGTGCTGGACACCCCCAAATCTGAATGTGTTTTAGACTAGGTTTACGCCCGGTCCACAATTCAATAGGAGTAGAAGGTACTGACTTAGAAGGTACCATGTTCAGAATGTAAACCGCTGTCTCTAAAGCGAGTTCGTAAAATGAATCAGGTAAATTTGAATAACTCATCATTGACTTTACCATCTTCATAAGAGTCATATTCCTTCTTTTTGCTATACCATTCTGCTGGTGGAGTGCCAGGTGTAGTCAACTGGGATGTAATCCCCTCTGATAACAAGTAGTCCTTAAACTCTCCAAAGATGTATTCCCCACCACGGTCGAATCATAGTAATTTGATACTTTTACCCAGAGGCTTCTCCGCCTCCGCCTTGAGTTCTTTGAATTTCTCAAAACATTCATACTTATAGTGCATCAGGTAAATATATCCATATATTGAGTAGTCATCAATAAAACTGACGAAGTACTCAAAGCCACCTCTAGCCCTAATTGTTATAGGACCATACACATCAGAATGAACCAGCTCCAACGGTTCTTTAGCTCTATAGCCTTTGGCCGAAAAGGGCCTCTTGGTCATCTTACCCTCTAAGCAAGATTCACATATTAGAAGTGCCTCTACTTCCAATGAACTCAAAAGTCCATCTGTTACCAGTCTATTTATCCTTTTTAGATTAATATGACTCAAGCGTAAGTGCCAAAGAAACGTTTGGTTTATTAAAGAAGGAAACTTTCTCTTATATGGTAATATAAATGTATTATTCATTTCAGTCAGTTGCAGTGTAGGAAAGATTGAAATAATAATATAAAGATCATCTACCAATGTACCAAAACAGATAGCCCGTTTATTATCCTTAATAACCACAGAGTTATTAAAATAAACTAAATATCCGTCTTTAGCCAATCCAAAAATAAAAACTAAGTTTTTTATAATGGCAGGTATATAAAGACAATCTCTCAATATTAAAATCCGATCTCTACCAAAATTGAGAGTGATATCTCCTACTGCAACTGCTATTACCTTTGTATTATTGCACATATACAGTTAAATCTCCCAATCACTAAGTTGTCGGGTTTCTTAAAACCCCTGTAATGAATTGCAGACATAATTAGTGGCTCCCGTATCTACACACCAGGTACCGGTAGATAACACCGCTAAACATATTTCCACAACTAGTGAACAAAAATTACTTTGTTTGTTCTGCCTTCTAAGAAATACTGGACATAGTTTTTTCCAGTGCCGGGTCTAATTGCAGTGAAAACATCTGCTTTTCGGCTTTTTTACACCAGTCCGTGGCCCACTAACTACCCTAAAAATTGTGTCTCCTTGTTTTCAAATCTTTTTCTTCTTCACGCCTTTTCTGCCCAGAGAAAGAATCTTTTTCAAAAACAAACACATTTCCTGGTATTGAAGGAATACCATTTGTAGTTAAAACTAAATCCTAGTTACATTTCTAGTCAACGAAATTCGGTCCCGTAAATTTATTTTCTTTGAGTGTAGAAGCGAGTGGGTTGAAATTCATTTTAATCCTGAGAATTACATAATTAAAAAAATTGTTAATTATAATGAGCAAAATTTTGAATTCATTTTAATTTGGTTTCCTCTACCATTTTAAAATTATTTCGCCAGCAGTCTGGTAGCCTGAGAATAGCATGCCACGATGGGTGAACGTCTACTATCCTTCATAAGACCAGACAGACTAATTTCTTTTAATTTTACTATCTAGACAACTGACCATGCCAAGTAAAATTAAATAACTGACATACCTTCAGTTTAGTATATAATAGCAGTGACTCAGTTGGAGATGATACTATTATATATAGTTAAGTGTTAACCATCACCTAATCTCAAATTAATTGATTCGCAATGAACCTTTTAGTTGAAAAAGTGATCCATGCTAACAATTATCCAGAATTATCCCTAAAGGAGGTTTGTACTAGCGATACAGCAATTAATCTATTCGTTTGAGAGGAAGGCCTTACTGCCGAAACGCAGGGTTTAATTGCATCGCCTACAAACTGGTGATGAAGACCGCATGATTTATCTGTGAATAAATTTTCTCTCCCACTTATATTTTTAAAACATATTTGAGGGTTATAAAAATTTGTTTAATTAAAATAAATTTATTAATTTCGAAAGCCACACGATCTAAAAGAATCAAACGTCTTTCTGTGTACACGATTCCAAAGAATTTGTTTTATCAAACCATCTTTTCGTGTTTAAATGCGTAACAAATAAAATTTAATAAATGCACAATTTTTCTTCCAGCTTTTCAGCTAAGGTAGTGATTAAAGGCATTTATTTATTTTATTTTTTGTTTCACATTTTTCGAAAAGTAATAATTTATTTCGATTAAATATTTTTCTATTTAATTAATTCAAAATCTGGAATTAATTTTCACGTTTTTCAAAGATATTTGATTTTTAAAAAATTATCTTTAAACGTAATATTTTGTAAAAAAATAAAATATCTAAAGTTCTTCCATTTAATTAAAATTAATTAATTAAACAAAACTTAATTTTATTTTTCATTACAAAATATTTTAATTAAAACCGAATAGTCGAATTAATTAAATTAACAAGATAAATAAATAAAACCAATATATATCTCATCCACGCAATTAATATAAAAAAATAAATTAAATGCAAGATAAATATCCTAATTTTATGATCGAATTGAAACTCTAATGAGTTTCAGTTTCCTATTAAGATAAGTTTCCAATCTTTTAGTTGCTGTAGAATTCTAACTTTCCCATATCCCGTTTGTATTAGGATTCCAAATCACGGAAACAGTCGGGATTACTTGTTTGCTGCGGCTCTTTATGGAATTTGCACCGAAAAAGGCGCAAGTTCTAGCTTTCCCATATCTGAATTGGATACTGTTTGCAATTAAAACCCTTTTTCAATTAAAAAGAAAACAGCTGTTCGGTGCTATTGGGAATTGCTACAGCGCCTACCGGATGTGCCGAAATAGCCTATTTGCTTCATTTAAAAAACAAAACAGGCGCCTGTGTTTGCTTGGGATTTGAGATAGCTGAACAAAGCGGCTGGGAACCACCTGTTAGGAAGGAAACCGCACTGTATAAGCTTTGATTGGGGATTGCTTCTCCATAACCGGCGGCTGTGACTCGTTTGGGAATTTGCGCACTTCCTGTTTGTGCGCTGCTACTGGCCGGCTTTTGTGGAAAAATAGTGCTGCATCAAACCACTTGCTCCACAGACCACCAAACCATTGCGCCACAAACCACCAAACCACTGCGCCACAAATCACGTGCTCCACATCAGCCTATTTTGCTTCAAACCGGATGCTTGCTTGGCTGCTTGGTGCTACTGTTTTTGGGGAAAATTGCCTGGGATGGTGCATGCGGCTGTTCGGAAAGATGCTTGCGCCTGGGCCTCGTTTGGGACAATGTGTGCCGGCGCCTCTTTTTCTTCCTTTTTTTTTTAATTAGAAAAAATTCTGGAGAGAAAAAAATATTACAAAGTAATAAAAAAAAACTTATTCGTGGCTAAAACCACCAGAACCACCGCCGGTTGCCATCGCCAATCACCGCCGTTTCTTCCATACTTGTTCGTATTTTTTCTTTCTAATAAACTAGAAAAAAAACTCAAAGAATATAAAGAAAAAATTACATCGAAACCTATGTCCTATAGACTCACATTCGATCTAAAATTAATTAATCTATCACGGTCAATCCCTGTGATTAAAAAAAATTAATTAAATTATCATCCACGCATTCAATCAAACATGAAAATAATAGACGATCATAAAATCAGGATATAGAACGCCTGCAAAACAAAGTTAGCACATTTTTAAATCTACCCGACCCCGATAAATCGTAAACAAAAAATTAAACAGCTCTGATACCAATTTGTTGGAGGCAATACTGCCAAGATCATTGGTTTTCAAAACGATTTTCGGTAAAAAACTAACTGGACGAGCAAACGCCAAAACGGGCTCCAGATAAAACTTTTGACGAAAAACGATCAAAATAAAACCCGTGCAACCAAAGTTAAT
>JAULJZ010170011.1:0-24600 GCA_032270985.1 Heliamphora pulchella
GTTTGGGTGGGGTGGAACGGCAGTTTTGGGTGGAGGTTGCGAACGGCGGTTTTGAGGACAATTTTGAGGTGGGCAGTGGTTTTGAGGGCGGTTTTGAGAAAAAATGGTAGTTTTTCGTTAAATTAAACGAAAATTTTAACGATTGGGGTCTCTTTGATGTTAAAATCAAATCTGATGGGAGGTTTGTACAATTTTTGAAACTATAGGGGAGGTTTCTATTTTTGTCAGAAATTTCAGGGGTGGTCAGTGAAATTTACCCTAAAATTTAAAGGAATAAAATATAATGCATAATTTATAGATAAAAGATTTTTTTTTTAATTTTATGAAACAAGTGAAAAAACAAAAAATAAAATAAAATAATATAAACAAGATATAAACAAAAAGTGAATAGAAAAATAAAGAATATATATAAACAATGGGTAATAATTATTTAATCTAAGAACTGCGATTTCAAACAAACACTGTTCTTTATTGGTTCAATTTAGTAATTTTTAAATTCTGGAAAATCGTTCAAAACAGTTTGATTTTTTTGTTTAATTTGAAATCAAACCAAATTGATTGTTTAGTTTTAAATCGAAATAAATCGTACTGTAAATACCTTGATATATATTATATTATTATATTTTTTATTTTTTATCAACATGGAATGAAATATCGCAGGTATTCCAGGACACCTGCGCAGAGGCGAAGAGGTTTTTTCGGAAGCGTTCTTATTCAAACGAGGGAGAAGCATGCGCGCAAATCCTGTCCATTAAAGCAGAGCTCACACCAGGCGCGGTGAAGGGGGACGCGAGCAAGTCTGTATTGTTTGACGCCTGTATTCTGGCGGAGCAGCTGTTGTATTTGGGGGAACAGAATCGGTGGGAGGTTGTGCGCAGAGTGTGGTTGGAATTGTTGTGTTACGCTGCGGTTAATTGCAAAGCCAATGTTCATGCGCAACAACTGAGTAAAGGTGGAGAGCTTCTTACGGTTATTTGGTTGCTGATGAATCATTTGGGGTTGGGAAATCAGTTCTATGAAGCTAATGCGGCTAGAATCAAGTTCATTGTGAAGAAGTGAGTGTCACACAATCTTTGGATAATGCTCAATCTCAAAATTTTGCTGTTAAGGTAAGGTTACCCTTACGTTTATAAATTGTAATTTACTTTTGTACTTAGAAGTGTAAGACTGCACTTCACATATTTCCTCACGTGCAATGTGCTCATTCGACAACACCTACCGCATGCAAGTTAAGAATATATAAAAAAAAGAAATTTTAAAAACACAAAATTTAGCAAGAGAAAATGATTTTAGTCATTTATACGCACGTAAAGCCTTTGTGCATCACGAATCCTGTGTTAGCGAAATAGTAGCAAAATAAAGTAATTAACGGAAAAGAACGATATAACCGGTAGTTGCAAACGTGTCGTCGGCATTCTCCTTAAGAGTATTTTCACGTCTCTCGGAATTGACTACTTAGTACAAGAGGATGATGACGGGATACTTTTAAGGAGAGTGGAACCTACCACCGTATGTGTGCACCCACAGTACAGTGGATTCAGGAACATCTTTTGACAGATCGTATGTTGCAGTAGAGAAATGAGGAAATGATGTATTTTTTGTTGTGTATCTTGAGCTAAAGATTTCCACCAACTTAGAGCCATAAAACCCACGTTAAAAGGAATGGGAGAGATTTTTTTAGCATTAATCAAGCAATTAAACGGCTAAAAATTAATGGCAAAGATCCTGAAAGATAATTGATTGCTTGATTAGTGGACAACCGTTAAATAAAAAAGCAATTTGTGGAACGGTTTGAATAAATGCTTAAAATTTGGAACCAGATTTTTAGCAATAAATTTATATAAAATAATTAATCGCATAGTTAGAAAAACCAGACTGAATCGCACATACTTGCGAGGCCCAAATCCGAGGTGCAACCCCTGCACGCGAAACTCGCAACGCACACCCGGTTAATTGATTTTCAAGACAAATTTCAGAAATGGTTGGGTTTTGGCCCAGTCTCGTACACGTGCGCGATGGGCTCCCTTGGATCTAGCCTTGTTTATTAGCAAGGGAAAGTGTGGAATTATGTATATAGCAAGGGAAAGTGTGGAATTATGTATATAGCTTAAAACTTTAGTGTTTTACCAATGTTGGACAAAAATCAATTCTTTCTTGTTTTGAAATATCAACACCAACAATCCCCCCACATATTACAAAATAAGAAAAAAGGAATATGAAGAATTGAATACAATATATAGAAAGTGTATTACGTCACCATTGTGTCTTTTGGACTATGAACCAATTATTTGGGTTATGAGGATATGATCTACTGGAAGTTGGTGAAGTTAAACTTGTATGAACCTAGTTCCCAATTGCAAATCACTACTAGAAAAAACACCTTTTGCGCCAACCCTTTGTCGTCGCAAGAAGTAAGATTATCATCGCAAAAAGTATTAGCGTTGGCCTAGCGATAGCAAATGGGGGCAACAACTGTTTGGATCGCAACGTCGCAACTGTTAGCGACGGTATTTGGCCGTCGCAACTGTTAGCAATGGCTAGTTCAACTTGTAGCGATTGGCATTTGCTTACGCTAATACTTGTTAAAGCACGTTTTTAGCAACACTAAATAGACCTTTTGCTACTACATTCAAGCCGTCGCAAATGCATTACTGACTGTATTTTTGGCGTCATAAATAATGTAAAATCTTTGTTTGCTATTACATGTCGCAAATAATGTTGTGAATAGTATTATTTTTAGCGACGGAATGACACCAACGCTATATATATATACTCAGAATTCACATCCGTTCTCTGTAAAAGAATATTCATTCATTTTTCTTTAGCAAGATATCAATTTAAAATTCATTCCTTATAACAAAATATCAATTGAATAAGAAAGCACAAACTCCCCCGTATGTTAAGAACACTCCCATCAAATTAGTTGCTTCACCCCACCATTACTTAGCATTTCCCCTTCTTCAATGACTGAAAAATAAATAAAATTAGTTTTCGGACATCTAGTTCAAACAATGAGTCCATAATAATTAAAAGTTACTCGGCCAAATCGTGTTTCAGAATAGCAGACTTAAGCAAGTCTACTTATATTCTAACTTATACATATAAGTCCGACTTTTTAACAACCAAGTTATATAGTCGACAAAAAAATTAACAATCAATAGTTTGAATTGAAGTGCGTTATGCTGACGTAAGTTCAGGGCAAATATCTAATTTGGTTGCCCATGGGTTGACATCTCTTTTATCAGAATCTGATTGTACTAAATTAGTCCTGAGACCATTTGTTAAGTATTGTTTACTGTCTTTCCCTTATTTCACCTACATTTGAACCCCAAATAACCTCTCAATTTGTGTTAACGGTGACTGCCTTAACTGTGACCACTTGACCTCATCTAATCATCTTTTGAACCATCTAGAAATCTTCCCTTGAATCTCGATAAAGGACTTGTTCACTCACCCTAAGCCGTTTTAACCTCTAGCCACATTTCGTGCAGTCTAGTACATCATTCGAAATTCTCAGCTAAACGCTTACCCACTCATCGCCCCAGGTCGCCTCCCATGAGATCTCTAAATTTGAACTGATCATCCCTATGCATATTCTTATGAGCCTCGATCTATCCTTGTTTCACCTTCAAAACTCTACCCAGTTGATCGATAAGGAACGATAGTCATTAGAGTCTAGTGCTTTCACGAAAAACTCAGATCGTGTACATCCTCAAGAGAGCCACCTGGCGCATCATCGAGTCGCAAATTAGATCTCTACCTGGAGTTATAGCATAGAATGCCTACCAGTCTCCGCTTTAACGTGTTTTGAAGATCAATACCCTCGACTGCAAGAACTGCTAAATAGGGGCTCATGTAACAGATTGCATCTCTAACGGAGACTTACACGAAGGTTCCTATCGCCATCATTGACAAAGCTTGCATAGGACCTGCAGGAGGGTGGCACGTGGAAGTGCAATGGAAATGCTATGGAACTCTGGAAGTGAGGTGGGACTATGCGGTCAAAGTCCGATGGTTTTATCTACACCTATTCTAACTGGACCCTTATGTGTTATGTACCTTGCTCTTTGCAATCCTTCTAAGAAAAAACTTGTATTCTCAACTGGTTATGTACTTGAACTTGAATGTTATGAAATACAAATGAATAAATCTTAAATTAACTCCACAAGATCCCAAAATCTAAAGACAATCACGACTTCAAAAAGATAACTTACAAATCGTAACACCTTCCCTCTTTATCCAGATGGCAGGTAGACGACCTAACCATCAACGGCCAGCAGATAGACCCGTAGACAAAGAAGCGCCAAGGTTAGCATAGGTCTTGCGTGAGCTTGCCACCAGCATTAACCGTTCTCACGTCCGAGATAGGGCATGGTTCTTATCAAAACTCAGAAAACAACGAGCCCCTACATTCAAGGGAGGAGCTGAACCGAGAGTAGCCGAACAATGATTGAGAGCTGTCAATAAGTTATTTAACTCCGTGGAAGTGCAGACCGATGCTGATCGAGTAGCTCTAGCAGCACACCTACTGGAATGAGAGGCCGACTACTGGTGGTCTATGATTGACAACGCCCAAGATGTAGCAGCTCTGACTTGGAATCAGTTTGAAGAATTATTTTTAGAAAAGTACTTCTCTGCTCCTTTTTGACAGGGACAAGTTAGGGAGTTTCTGGAACTAAACCAAGGATCTATGTCAGTAACCCAGTACGTCAACCGCTTCGAAGAGTTGAGCCGACTCGCCGCGACCATTATACCTGACGAAGAATCAAGGGCACTATCATATGGATTCAAGGAGAACGACGTGAAGCCCGACACCGAGTAACGCGAAGGTGTGTAGATCAAATAACTTCATGGGAAGATTAGTTTGCATGCTCGCCGATACAAATGCCCTGTCAGTCACAGAGTTACCAAAGAGTTGTACGTGAATACAAGAATGTATTCCTAAAGGAATTGCCTAGACTTCCACAACATTGAGAGATTGAGTTTTCGAATGAACTCCGACTAGGCACCGCACTGATTTCGATCATAGCACACAAAAAGGCTCCCGCCGATCAAAAAGAGAACAATAGACGAAATGTTCGTACTTCACGAGGGAGAAAATAGGATTCGTTGATGATCAGAGGTGCGCTCGTATTCGTAAACTCTGGGGTATACGTTAAGTTTAAACTTGTTACATCGTTATAAGAAGGGGATATGCTTATAGGATAAGGCTTTTAGGCTAACGTCAGTCAATAACCCTCGCTCTATAGGTATGCGAAGTGACATTTGAAAGTTGTTGTAGCCATTGGTTTAAGGTTCTAGCAAGACAAAACAACCGTTACCCAAGGTTGCCAAAAGTATAAATCCAACCCTGTCCACACCCTCAACCAGGAATGACTCAAGTGAACAAGGACGTAACTTCGAGGAGAGCTCAATAGAAATCCAAAGGAAGGTACTCCAAAAGAAAAGCGATTCTGTTGATAGAAGTTCTAAGGCACCACCACGAAAGTGAGAAAGCCAACTTGAAGATGAGAAGGCATAACGCTAGTGAATCATCCCTAACCTTTCACACGATGAAGTACGGAACGAAATTTCAAAGGCAAAATTTATTTTAAGGAGAGTAGATTGTAACGACCCGGTTCGGACCCTGTTTATAACAACCCAGTTCAAACCCACACATTAGCAACAATTAGTCAACAAGATCTTGGGTTGCTAAAAGGACTCAACTCGAAACCCTAATTCGACCCGAAAATCCTAAAAAGACATAATATTCAAGAGGCAAAACTCTAATACTCAGAGAAGACTCATAGTATCCTAAATTAAGTAAATAACATAAAATATTAGATTAAAAATAAAGAATTTCTCATTTTTAGGACAAAATGACCATTTTGCCCTTGGTATAGTAAGAAATCTTAAAATTTTAAATTTTGACACATGGACACTCTAAATCAAAGATTTAAATATAATTAAGTAACAAAAGATAAAATAACAACAAAAATGATAAAAATGCCCCTTAGTGGCCGACCACCTTGGGATTTGTGCCCCAAAAGTCACTTTTTATATTTTTAAGCTCAAAAATAAAAAAAATATGTATAAATCAAATATTATTATGACCCAAGACTATTCAAACAAGTAATATATATGGTAATATATTATTATAGGTTAACAAAAGTAAATATATCATTATTAAAGTTCTTACATATTTAAATAAGTCAAAAAGTCACATCTAATCAAAATATCTTAAAGTAGCTTAATTGCCTACATTTAAACAATTGATTATTGCCAATATTTTTATAAACTATAATAATAATAATAACACTAAAATAATTTATTTTAGTAAGTTTGAATACCAAAAAGATACATCAAATCAATTTTAAAATACTTTCTTGAATAATGTAGTGCCAAAATACCACTAAATAAGCACTTAAAACAAAATTTGAGCACAAAAACCAACCAAACAGCCCCTTGGCCAAATTCCCATCTGATGTTTATGAAAACTCATATTTCAAATCTCTTAAAAAATGTCTCCACCTCCCATGCAACAAATTAAAATTAAGAAAAATTTAAAAATTTCCTACACTTAATAATTAATCTCACCACTCAAAAATTCTATAAATATGACCCATCTTCCTCCAACTTCCTCTCCTCCATTCGGTCAAGTAGAGAGAATTGTGAGAGCTCCAAAAATTCCGAAAATCTTAAAGTGTGGGAAGAAGAAGAAGAAGAAGAAAAAGGAGGGAACCAAAAAAGGTCTTTGGAGACTAAGACAACACCAAAGCCAAGTCCTCTAGTCATCATCCACTCTTAGGTATTCAAATAAGGTAAAAAGAACCTCTAAATTCTCTTACTAAACTTATCCCAAACTCATCTTAACTCATCTCTTAAAACACAACCAAGAACAAGAATCAAAACATTGATAAAAAAGGCGTCGTGGTGAGAAAATAGGGGCAATTCATGATTTTAAGATAGGAGATGTACTTGTATGTTTGTAATCATGAGATGTGTAACTTCTCTATGTTTTGGAACAATGATATTTGAATCCAAAACACACGCATGCAAAGAATAAGGATCATATATTGACATACCATGAGCTAGGAGGCTAGAACTCTTAAAGACCTAATTTTTGAGCATTTTAACTTTCTGCCCCGAATTTTGAAATATCATAACTAAATATAAATAAATGATCTAAGTGTGTTCTTTATATCCAGGCCTAGGTTTTGATGTTATCTTTCATACAAAATTGGTTTGAACTGATTTTTATGAGTAGAACTCGAGATATGATATTTTTTCCAAAATGTGTCAGTTTCTGACCATGCAGTTTTACAGATCTAAAAACCTTAGTTTAGAATGAGATCTGAACTTAGGTAAAAACATAAAAGTTGTAGATAGCATGTATATCTTAATGTCCACCAGAAAGGAGCCCAAAATATTAAGATTTGATAGGTCAAAACACATCTTAAAGTCACTGTTGTGAATCTGTGAGTAACAGATCCCTCTATCACATATTTTTGTATGACCAGAAACCCGTATTTTTAGTAATCTAATCCAAATGTGATTTTCATAGAAAATGTAGGTAACATATTGAACTAATTATTATTCAAAAATCAAACCTAGATACCCCTGGGTGGTCCCTCAAACAATTTTTAAACTTTCTGTTGTAAACAGATTCTATTGTATATTTTGTAGCTGACTGAACCCATTTTACTTAACATCTCTAATTTGTTTCAAATAACTACCCTTAACATTATTCATAAGATTTGTAGTGAATATATTAAAATAGAACATACCCAAAAATCAGACCTGTAGAAATTGATTTGGTATCCCAAAATCGAGACCAACTGAGGCACTTTTTTTGCACTTTTCTCTGTAAAATGCTGAACCATTTTCACTTAAATGAAATTATTTACCTATTTTTCATAGAATTTGACATTAGTGTTAAACCTAAAAGTTGTAGAAAATATTTTTATCTAAATGGTGACCAAAAATCAGAACTTAACTCAAAGTCTAGGTACCCCAAAACACTATTGTCCTTTTCAAATTGATACTTGAAAGTTAGCCCTTAAGTTGTTAAGTGTATGATTGAATATGTCATTGTTGTGGAACTTGAAGTATAGGTTTTAATTGATTTAAATTGGATGATTAATGTTTTAAAGTGATTGTATAATGATTAAAATCCATACTATCAAATTTGAACCATGTCTTGAGAATTGTGACTTATGTTTCGCATCCTTATACCTAATGCTTTAATGGGTTGTATCATATGTTATACCATACCTAATTTAATGCCATGCTATAAATAATTATACTTGAGACGCATGTTGTATATCATGGGTATTGTCACATTTACATTCTGGCATATTTGAGTCCTTTCTCTATCTACCATTGTGGGTTAGGATATGCTGGAGTTGTTCTCTTTCTCAGTTATGAGTCTAGGGCGTCCCTAGTTGCCAATTTTGTAACTATTTTGGGATATATTTCTTGTGAGCACCCTAGGCGTGTCCTCGGTGTTGAAAAATTATTTATTATGCATATTGTTGGGCACCACGGGACCGTCGCTAGTATTCTAGTTTTGATGGTTTAGACTTTGGGTTGACACCGGTAAAGGCATCACGAGTCTTAAGATGGGACAAACTGATTTATTATATGTTGATTGATTATTGGATTTAGATTTGGTTGGCCGGAGGGTGGCTCGAACCCCACACCATTTTCATTAAGTAAAACAGCTGTGGCATAAAGCCTAGGCGATACATTTACTAATCGCAACGAGGCGCGATGATTGCTTTTGTGATCAACTCCTATAAAGACTACTTTGGAAATTTTTGGCGTGGAATCCATGTTATGATTCTTAGTGTTTTGTTAGGTTGGGCATTTACATTACATCCATAGCATCACATACTTGCATATTTGTTCTTATATCTGCTTGTCATGCTATAATTATCAAGTTTTGTCTGTTTTCTTGACTTTAAAATGTACTACGTGTTAAATGATATGCGTTGTAGAATATTTTGTACTGTGAAATTGGTTAAAAGGTTTAGAATGTTTTTTTTAGGTTTCGGCACACGGCGTTATGTTACAGGTGAAAAGAAGGCTCACCCTACGAAAAGAAATCGACCAAACCGGGCAAGTACCAAGAGCATGATGATCCGATCAAAGCTTAGCGCAACGGAAGCAATCTTTTTGTTTAGGAAGTCTCTGTATATTTTGTAATCATGCTTTAATGGCTGTAATATCTATACTTTGTGAGCTTTTCGAGATTCAAATGATGTAATATTATAAAAATTATCTATAAATAAAACTTTAGCATATTCTTATTTGTATGTATATGTTTGTCTCAATGTACTCGGGAGACAGAGCGTTACAATTTTGGGTTTGTTAGGCCTGTAGGCGTTGAATTTGTGTCTGGCACTTAGTCTAAATCCTAGCCTGGATGTTCACTACTGTACTGACCCCTTCTACTGTTTGCTGTAAATCCATGATAACTCTCATCATATCAGCTATGGTCAATTCTGGATCCGCCATCAGTGATACTAAATCTGCATGATCTACCCTTCTGAGTCTCTCTCTATGTCAAAGATCTAGCCCAAATGTGTATAGGTTTTTTCTTCTATGGAGCTATAGCCTCGAATCTCTGAGCTAAAATGATCATAAAGGTGAGGGGGAACCCATCAACTGAGGTCTCATCATAGGACAACTCATTCCCGACAAAAAGATTCAAAAAGAAAAACTAACCTAGAAGGGATGATAGCTATATAAACAAAAACATTCACGAAAAGAAAATCGCATAATCCTAAAAACATTTATTGATCCTAGTAGAAAGGTTATAAGAAGCTATATGCAACAGAAAGTGGCTGATAGGTCTGCACTCAGTGTACCTTCTGAATAGAGTTAAGCATATACATTCCATGCTAGGTAATGGTGCAAGGCAATGGTCAAACGATATGCAATAACTTTTTTTGCCACATCTGGGGAGCATGTGGCCAAAAAGCTTGCTGGCTTACCTGACATAGCTTCGAGACAGTAAACTGACTGAGGTATCGGTTAGGCAGAGCAGGAGTTTTGAGAATCAAGGACACAATAATGTACAATGCAAATGCGAATACCAATAAAAAATTTAAAACAAGAACCAATGAATTTTTGAGTTAAGCCATCTTATTAGTTTTTTTTTTTAAACCAGGTCCCCAACAGAGTCGCCAAAAAATTGTGGCATCATAGGCCGTATTCTTTTTGGGCGAGGGTTGTGTTTTGGTATTTATTTTTTTATAGGAAAAAGAAAAATAGTGAAGATTTTCTTTTTCAAAGTAAAATGGGCAAGATATCCAAACACATGAAAAATGGACTTACCACTTGATTTTTGAGAAAAATCAAGAAAAACAAAAATAAGCCACGGGTTTGCATTACCATTGAAAAAGGGTTTAGGGATTAAGGTATGAAAGAGGAAGGTATTAGACACCCCTTTCGCCTAACTGTCAGGTTGACTTCTACTTTATCATATTTGATTCTTCTTGTAAATCTTTCAAAAGTAACAAATACAGAAGGGGAGGTTAAAGAGAGTTCATACAAAAACAAACAAGAAAATAAAATCATATCTAATGAAGGAAAGATCCTACGGGTCATGTAATGTAGTTCTCATATCTAAACATGCTGCATTTGTTGTCAGATAAAAACAAAACAATCATACAAGGACATGAAGAAATCCATCTAATAGAAAAGAAAATTCTCAAAGGGGATGCTGTAGAGTTTTCAGACCTATCATGATGTATTTTTTTATCAAGCAGAAGCAAAATAAATCTTAGAATACAATTTTAAGCCACTAGACTAACAAAAATAGCGTGACCAGCGCAATCAAAGGTAGCGGCCGTAACAAAATAAGATCAAAACACCATGGCCGTGACAAAAAATAATCACGGTCGTAGCAAAACAGAAAGATAAACTCACGGCTGTAGCAATATAACATTGCGGCCACCACAAACACAACAAAATGTCACGACCGTAGCAACCGGAGGTCCCGGCCGTTAAGTCTAAACTACGAAAATGATTTTCTTTACAATGCACAGTGTGTGAATTAGTTTATATTTACAGAAAACATGTTGTTTCATATTCGATAGAACACATTTAACATGTTGTATTCATCATTTGAACAAAGACCAAACAATCATACAAAGCAGACTAGAGAATCTTATCTAAAGGAAAGAGGAAACCCTAAAAGGAACATGCTATATAGTTTTTTAGTCTAACATGTTACATATATGGTCAAACAGAAATAACAGAAGGTCTAATTTCTGAGCTACTAGTCTGGCAAAAAGTGCGCGGTCGTAGCAACAAAGGTCGCGACTGTGGCAAAATATAGCATAAACATCACAGTCGTGAACATCAAATATAACAGCCCCTATGAACAGAGAATAAAATGTTGCAACCGTTGGTAACTAGAGGTTGCAGCCGTTACAAACAAGCAAATATAGGTCACTGTCGTAATAACTAGAAGTTGCGGCCATGATAGCCAATGACAACAAAATAATTTTCGAAGTGAATAGTGTGTGAACGAGTGCAAATATACAAAAAAACATAATATACAGAATTTACAGAATACCATCTACATACTGTTTTTGACAAAAAGTCACATTTTTTTATATTTTTTTCTAACATTTTATTCTATCGTACAATCGAAAAAAAAGATATGCATGCTTCACTTAAAAGAATAGACATATAACAAAAGAAAATAAAGATAAACAAATAGTAACCTTAATCGTAACGAACCCCGAGAGAGAAGAAATGGGAATTTAGAAATGTTACGATTTTCTACGGTTACCTGAAATGTGCAGCCATTCTCGAGCGTCTCCTCAAGTACTTCGGGCCGGGGTCGGCTAGCTGATCGTATGTCGAGAATCCTCCAAATGCAAGCAATATCTCAAACTCGAGTCGAGGACGTGTATGGTTTCGAGAATGGATATAGGGTTGGGAAGTGTATCGAGTATCAAATTCAGCAGAGTATCAAATGAGTATGAATTTCAGCAGAGTATCGGCTCTCTGAAAATTATCTTTTCTCTCTCTTAAAAAATGGCACCCATTTATAGGCATTAGGGCAGCACCAAGATCCTTTGATATGCTTGTTGGGATGTGTGGAGCCTACTAAGCACCGAGCACGAAATTCTAAAAGCTGGCGCTTGCAGAGCAATTGTTAAGCACTTGAGCGCCATACAGTCCAGAAGCTAGCGCTCGCTGAGCACTTGAGCGCCATGCAGTCTAAAAGCTGGCACTCGTTGGGCGCTCGTTGATTGCTTGAGCGTCATGCAGCTCAGAAGCTGGCACTCACTAAGCGCTTGAGCGCCATGCAGTCCAGAAGCTAGCGCTCGCTGGGCGCTTGAGCGCTTGTCAGGCCAATAGCTAGTGCTCGAAAGGCACTTGAGCGCCGCCGACGCAGATCGTTTTTAACCTAGGATTTTTATATCGTTATGTTGCATTATTCAGTGTAAGAGTTGTGGAGAGACTTGTGAGAGGCACGAAAATAAGTCTAAGACTCTTGCAACTTGTATATTTGTTTTGCATAATAAAAATTCGTAGCATCCGTGGACGTAGGCACCATTGCCGAACCACGTACATCGTGTGTTTCTTGTTTGTGTGATTGTTTCTCGTTCCCATTCCTTGTTCGTGTTTGTGATTGCTTATCTCGACGTCCTGTCAGGGGTTTGTTGACCTAGAACACCCCAACAACTGGTATCAGAGCTTGGTTTGTTGAGTGAAAACGATGGCTGCAGAAGATGGGAAGGTCTAGATTGAGAAATTCACCTGTGCAGACTTCGAATTCTGAAAGATGCAGATTGAAGACTATTTATACTAGAAGAATCTATACCTACCCCTTCGGGGTGAGAAACTAGAAGGCATGAAGGAGGAAGATTGGACACTCCTTGACAGACAGGCCTTGGGGGTTATCAGATTAACCTTATCGCGGAACGTCGCCTTCAACATCGCGAAGGAGAAGACGACAGTGGGTTTGATGCAGACTGTAGACACCCCAATTTGATCCCGCCAAATCTTAGGCTTATCTAGTTGAATCCGATGATAAAAACGAAGTGGGAATGATGACTCTGCATGATCACCGGAAGCAATACGAGTCCAGTATTCAGTGAAACCAAACCACAATATCACATCTTTTGAACTTTGAGACCGCAACCTTTTGAATCTTACGACCTGGTTGTTCACTGGCCCAAGTAACTCAACCGCAACCTTTTGAACCTTGGGACCGTAATGTGTATTATTACGACCATAATAAGAATCTCCTAAAAACCCTAATATTTGTCACGGTCACAACCTTTACCCTCACGGTCACAACCTTTGAAGGTGGCGACCGCAAGCTTATTGAGCCTAGTCTTAGTGTCGAACGTCGCAACACCTCATTGGCTGGTATACTCTATATAAATGTACCTTTGGTACGATTTTAAAAAAAAAAACCTTTTTCTCGACATCGATATACTGCCGCTTTATCGAGTATTATACTAAAGAGTACGCCGGTACTCTGCTCAATTCTCAACTCATACCCCGATCCACATACTGGAATCGGACTGTTGCTCGGAGATCAGAAAGCTAATCACCACACTCTGCGACTCGAGGATTCATTTGGATTGTTGAATTTCAGGTATTCTGT
Source organism: Heliamphora pulchella (assembly GCA_032270985.1). Lineage (NCBI taxonomy): Eukaryota > Viridiplantae > Streptophyta > Magnoliopsida > Ericales > Sarraceniaceae > Heliamphora > Heliamphora pulchella. Next base: position 13,619 of record JAULJZ010170011.1, read on the forward strand.
TGGATCCCCGACACTTCTCTCTTCACATTCTTTACTCCTGTGAAGAGGTCGGGTTAAAATTTTGAATATCAATTCTTGAATTGCATGTCTACTCCTTTAATTTTGTCATAGTTAGGTTTAATTTCTCATCCACATGTTAAGGGTTTGATCTTAATTAATTGAGTTATAAATATGCATGATCCTAAGATTATGTTTAGAACAAAGTTCTTTGTGATCTCATAATGTTTTGGTTGAAGTTATAATAGCATGCTTATTTTTCTTTGCTTTATTTTGTATATGCATCACACATTCACACCACAGTACACTGATCATTAAAATTTAGAAAAACAAGTGCCTATAAACCCTGCGGTCGCAACATTCATTGTTCCGGTCGTGATATTATGGCACTAACATCCTCATAATCGCAACATTCAATGTTGCGCTCGTGCACTTTCACTTCATATTCCGTGCGACCACAATCTCTATATGTTACAGCCGCACGCTTTTGTTATTTCCAGTATCTCAATTCTGTTTCAGTAGCTTACTTATGGTTTTATGGTATTTTGTTGATTACTAGCATGCAATTTGTGGTATAGATCAGAATGTTCCAAACTTAGAAAACCTTAGGTTTATTTCTCTCTAATTTAAGCCCATGTTATGCTTAGTCTAATTTTAACATGATTAGGGTTTGTTAGCTTCAGTTACATGATTTCATGCTTTGTGTATCACGTGCAGTTTGTTTCATGTATCCTTTAGCTAGAATTTGCATGCTTTAGGATCTAGAATTTTTTTTATTCTTTGCATGACGTTCTATATACCTACGCTATATATTTTTATTATTTGATTTTGGATGTTATCTCTTTGCCCCATTTTCTGTACTTGCGTGCATTTAAGAAATATAATTAAAACCCAATGATGATTAGTAGATGCCAACCTTACTGTTGGGCAAACAGTGTGCCTAACACATTCCCTGATTCATACATTAGTCCTCGAACCTTTGTTTTTTCTGGTTAACATTTTCAAACATCAGTAGCCCATTTTTATTTTTCTTGATTTTTCTCAAAAACCAAGTGGCGACGCCATTTTTCAATAAAAAGGGTTTTCAAGACATTTTTGTTTTCAAGGTGTTAAAAGATTTTTAAATTACCTTTTGAATTCCCTATTTTTGTTTTGAAACAAACCCAATATCCCGATACTACAGTATTTTTTGGCGACTCTGTTGGGGACTGGTTTACAAAATCAAATAAGAGGGCTAGACTCGAAAACATCATTGGTTCTTAATTTGAATTTCTCATTTGCATTCTCGCATGCATCTACATTGTTCTCAGCCCCCTGCTTGGTTGACCCGATACTCTGGTTAGTTTACTGTCTCAGGGCTATGTCGGGAAGACGGGCAAGCCTTTTGACTGCACGCTTGCACAGATGCGATAAAAGAGTTATTGCATACCGTTTGACTATGTCCTGTACCACACCAGGCATGAGAGGTATATTCTTAACTCTACTCAGAAGGTACCCAGAGTGATTGACCAAACAGGCCTTTTTCTGCATATAGTAGCTTAGAACCTTCCCATTGGGTAGTTAATCGGTAGGATGAAATGTTTTGTTTAATTATCTGTTTTGTTTGCATTTGTTTAAGACCTTTTGTTTGTTTGCTTGGCTTAGAATAGTTTCTTTCCTGGGGTTCGACCTGGGTTTGCCATCGACGTTTGTTCGTTTTAGAATAGTTTTCTTTTCGGGTTCTCGCCTAGGTTTTTGGTCTTAGCCTTAATCTGTTTTAGTATCTCTATTTTCTTTTTCTGGGATTTGCCCAGGTTTTGGTTGTGGCCTTGTTTTGGCTTTGGATGGCTTTCTTTTTCCCGGGGGCTCTATCCTGGGGTGTCAATTTTGTTCAGGTTTGTTTCCTTTCTTGGACTTCTGTACGGGTCCCGACTTAGGTTTTTCTTTGGGTTAGATTTGTTTTTCTCTCGGAGTGCTGTCCGGTTTTCCTTGTAGACTCTTTTGTCATATCTTATCCTGCTGATCCTTTGTTTGGCGTCAACATGGCTTTCGGATCTCTCTTTCAGGGTTCTCGAGTGTTATGCTTTCTAGTTTTCTATTGGTTTAGGCTCGGCTGGGGCATTCTGCTGTTTTGCTGCTTGCGGTAGTTGTTCAGCTATCTGTTATCAGGGGTTTGCCCAAGAAGTTTTTGATGCTTTCTTTTCTTCTTTTCGATTTCTAGGGTTGTGCTGGTTTTAGATCATTGAGTCAAAAGAAACCGCATCCAGTCCGTGTTTGGGCTAGGTCAAAAATAGGCAGACTCTATAGAATATCCGAACGAGCGACAGAATCATCCGAAATGTAAAAGAATGAAGTAAATCTGACAGCCTTGATGAGGGTAATTACTGAGATACAGAGGGCAGTCGAACAGCAGTGCAGACTTAGAGCTAATGTCAGGTCCCGATTTGAGCAATCCAGGCTTGCTTGCCGGGGGTAAACGAGCAACAAGATGATCCAAATGAGAATGGAGAAGACTTATGAAAAGAAAATCTGGGATAGGAAGTGATGCCGGTCGTTGTACCACCGCGGGTTCCTCGTCAAGTCACAGTAGAAGAGGAAAACACAACCCAATCTAGCGAGTTCGCGCTGGTGAAAAAGATCAATCGAATGGAAAAGGTACTGAGAAAGGCAAATGGAGTGGAAGAATACATGCTGGATGTAGGCGATTTGTGTTTATTCTCGGATGCCAAACTGCCAGAAAAATTTAAGATGCCGGATATGGAGAAGTTCAGCGGCACCGGCAATCCCTGGATTCATCTGAGGATGTACGTCGGTACTCTCTCCCTCATGGGAATTGATGATCAGCTAAAGGCCCAATTGTTCCATTGATCACTCTCTGGGGTAGCACAGAAATGATTTCTCTCACTAGATGTTGCAAAAATCAGGATATGAAAAGACATTGCTACTGCCTTCGTCAGTCAGTACAGCTATAACGTCCAGCTGAACATCACTACCCGAGAACTCGAAACCACCTTGCAGGAGGGCCAAGAGTCATTTGTGGACTTTCTAACTAGGTGGATGGGAAAGGCAGCTAAAATGAAAAATCGGCCAACAGAGAAGGAACAAGTGAGGATTATAGTCAGGAACCTCTAGTCTCCATTGAAGCGTTATCTGATAATATAGCCGCTGCCCACTTTTAAGCATTTGTTTGAAGCCGGGATTCAGATAGAAGACGCGATCCAGTCCGGAGATATTGAGAAATTCAAGCTAAGTCAAAAGCCAAGAAGGTCTTACCCCACAAACAATCAAAGCCAACCCACCGCCTCTACCAACCTTGTTTCTCATTCGAACGAGGTTAACCTTTTGAACCCTCAGTTCGAACAACCAATTTCCTCATCTTCTGCACCATCGCCCGAGAATAACCAGTCATCACTACAAAGGATGCCAAGGAGAGTTTTTACTCTCCTCAATATGCCATTGTCCACAGCCCTGAATCGACTTGTTGAGAAAGGGGCTAATAAAACTTTTGGATCCAATGCCACTACCAAACCCCTTACCGCCAAGGTTCAACCATTCTCAGTACTGTGCGTTTCATCAGGGCCATGGACATTTGACTGGCAACTGCCTACGACACCGCCATCAAATTCAGGATTTAATTGACAACAAGGTCATTCCACCTCCCTCCGCTGTTAAGAAACCAAACGTCACAACCAATCCACTATCGAATCATGCTAAATAGGCCAGGGTGAATTGTATGTATCTAGGGTAGTTAGAAATCCTAGCCGGTATATCTGTTCGGTGTATCTACAGCACCCATGTGTTCCAGCTGTTGAGGATCTGTAGACACCCCAATTTGACCCCGCCAATCGTAGGTTGGTCCAGGTGTATCCGATAATAAAATCAAGAGGAATGGTGCTTCTGAACGATCCTTAAAAAATGATCTAAGCTCAGGGATCGAACCTAATTTTTCCAAACCTTGAGTTGCCAAGTTTTGAACCATGGGACTGCCAACTCCATTGTGGCGACCGTAATAAGAACCTCTTGAAAACCCTAGCCAATGTGGCGACCGCCACATTTGAACCATGGGGTCGCCAACTTCATTGTGGCGACCGCCATAAGAAACTCCAAGAAACTTTATTTTTGTGGCGACTGCCAACTCCAAACCTGGCGACTGCCAACTCTAAATGGTCTGACGTGTCCCAAAACGTGCCAGCACCCCATTGGTTGATGCGGTTGGGAGAACGAGGTGCCTAATACCTTTCTCAGTTCGTACCTTAGCCCGCGGATTCTTGTTTTCTCTGCTAATGTTTTAAAGATCAGTAGTCTATTTTTGTTTTTCTTGATTTTTCTCAAAAATCAAGTGGCGACTCTATTTTCAATAAAAAGAGTTTTCAGAATTTAATTTTCAAGGTGTTAAAATATTTTTTATACATTTCTTGAATTTCGTTATTTTTGTCCTAAAAATCCCAAATCCCGGCGGCACAGTATTTTTTGGCGATTCCGCTGGGGACTTATTTTCCAAAACAAATGAGCAGGCTAGACTTGAACACACCATTTGTTCTTAATATGAATTTTTCATTTTCATTTTTGTACGCATTTGTATTGTTCTCAGCCCCCTGCCTGGTCGACCCGATACCCTAGTTTGTTTACTGTTTAGGGGCTACGTTAGGGAGACGGACAAACCTTACTAGCTGCACGCTTTCATAGGTGCGGTAAAAGAGTTCTTGCGTATCGCTTGACCATGTCCTGAACCACACTAGGCATGAGAGGTATATACTTGACTCTATTTAGAAGGTACGCTGATTATTGACCAGAATCGGCCTTTTCTGCATATAGTGGCTTAGAACCCTCCATTAGGTGCTGCTGAACCAGTAGGATTATTTATTTAGTTAATTGTATGTTTATTTTGCGTTTGTTAGGTTTGTTCTTTTTGTGTGTTTGTTCGGCTTAAGCTAGGTTTTTTTTTTTGGGTTTGGACCGGGTTTTCTATTATCCTTTGCTGATTAAGATAGCTTTTCCTTCGGGTTTCTACTCGGGTTTTGATCTTCACCTTGTTTGGTTTTCATCTCGTTGGTCTTCTTTTTGGGGTTGTGTCCGTGTTTTAGCTTGAAACCTTTAGGATAGCTTTTCCCTCTCTCTATCGGGTTCTTCTCAGGCTGTTGGTTTTATACCCCTAGTTTTATTTAGGCTTGCTCTCTTCGAACCCCTATCCAGGATCTTGTCTTAAGGACCCATCTGAGTTAGATCTGTTAGAACCTTAGGGTAAACCACCTGTTGGAGTTGTGTTGCTCCCTCGCTCGATTTTCGTGATGGTTTTTGGGTGTTGGGGTTTTAAGTTGTTATGCTGCCAGTATGAGCCTAGCAGGGGTATGTTTCTGTTTTGGTGGTTATATCTACTTGTTGTTAGCTGTCTTTGGTATTTAGAGTGTTTGCTACTTGTTATCAATATTCTTTTCGAGAAGTGTCTGATACTGGTGATTCTGCTTTTGGAATTCAGGATTTGCTTCAGGTCTAAATTATTGAGTCAGAAGGATCACAGTTAGTATGAGTGTGGGAGATCAGTAACTGAAAGGCTTTATCGGGTATCTGAGCAGACTTCAGAATCAGTTGAGATGGCAAAAAATGAGGTGAACTTGACAGCCCTGATGAGGGCAATCACTGAAATACAAAGGGTAGTTGAACAGCAAATGCAGGCTCAAAACCAATGTCAAGCTCAAATTCAGACAATACAAGCTCGCTTGTCGAGGATAAATGAGAAACAACATGATGCAAATGAGAACGGTGAAAACTTTTGGGTAGATAACCAAGTACAGGAAGTGCCGCCAGTTGTTGTACCATCGCGGGTTTTGCGTCAGGTCGCGATAGAGGAATAAAACACGTCTCAATCTAGGGAGTCCGCACTGGCATAAAAGATTGATCGAATGGAAAAGGTACTGAGAAAGGTAAAGGTGGTCGAAGAATACATGCTAGATGTGGGGGGCTCTGCCTATTCCCTGACGCCAAGAAGCTAGAAAAATTCAAGATGCTGGAAATAGAGAAGTTCGACGATACTGGAGATCCCCGGATTCATCTGAGGATGTACGTTGGTACTCTCTCCTTCATGGGAATTGATGATCAGATAAAGATCCAGTTGTTCCACCGGTCACTCTCTGGGGCAGCGCAAAAATGGTTTCTCTCTCTAGATGTTGCAAAAACTAGGACCTGAGAAGACGTTGCTACCGCCTTCGTCAGTCAGTATAGCTATAATGTCCAGTTAGACGTCACTACCCAAGAACTTGAAACCACTCGACAGTAGGGCCAAAAATCATTTGTGGACTTTCTAACTAGGTGGAGGGGAAAGGCGGCCAAAATGACAAATCGGCCAACAGAAAAAGAATAAGTCAAAATTGTAGTCAAGAACCTCCAGTCTCCATTAAAGCATTATCTGATAATACAGCCGATGTCCACTTTTGAGCAATTATTTAATGCAGGAGTTCATATAGAAGGTACGATTCAGGTTGGTGATATTGAGAAATCAGAGACAAGTCAAAAATCGAGAAGAGCATACCCTGCAAGCAATTAGAACCAATCCACCCCTACTGCAAACTTCATCTCCCGTTCAAACGAAGTCAATTTGCTGAATCCCCATTCCGAGCAATTAAATCCCTCATCCTCTACTCGGCAATCAAGTAATAACCAGCAGTCTCAACAGAAGTCGAGGAGAGTTTTTACTCCCCTCAACATACCATTGTCCTCTGCCTTGAATCGACTTGTCGAGAAGGAGATGATCAAACTTTTGAACCCGATGCTTGTACCCGATCCCCGACCACCAAGATACAATGCTTCCCAATACTGTGCCTTTCACCAAGGTTATGGGCACTTGACCGATAAATGCACGAGGTTGCATCACGAGATCCACAACAAGGTCATTCCTCCACCCATAGCTGCTCAAAAACCCAATGTTACTACAAACCAATTGCCAAACCATGCTAAGCAAGGAGGGGTGAATTTTATCTAACTAGGACAGTCGGATGATCCCAACCGCTACATCTGTTCAGCATGTCGCTCACGTCCACGTATTTTAGTTGAGGATGATCAATCTTGTTCCTTAATCATAGCCGGGAATGGTAGGGATATGATGGAGGAATGGAACGATGCAGCCTAGGAAGGCCATGGGATGATAATCCAAGTAGAGGATCAAGAAGAACATAACGATGACGATGATTGGCCTTTGGACTATCCAATAAGACCACATGATTTTGGATATGTGCTAGATGGGATCACTCTTCCCCAGCTTTTCGGAGAAGAGGTTTTTGTTGATGAAATGCAATCATACAGGTTGGTCAGGACAGTAATGAAGTCAGATGGAGAAGAGTGGACATATTTCTAGGCTGCTCGAGAACAACAGATCAGGTACATCGAGGAAGATATTTGGGGGTTGGATAAAATTGATAACACATGGGCAATCGAAGATGAAGAAGAAAGAAAGGAAAGACCAAAAAGCAACAATTTAGACAATTTGTGGGAGTTTGAGAGTTCTCCCTATGCGGCAGAGGCTAGACATACCAACATGTCAGGAATATGGGATCCTGAGGAGGGAGTCAAACATTTAACTCGGAGTGGGCGGTACTTCAAGCCAGCCCAGCTAGAAAAGGGACAGACTAGTGGGAAAGAAAAAGAGAAGGAACAAGATGAGGAAGACAACGCTGTTCTAAAATAACTAAAGAAAACACAAGCAAACATCAGTATTTGGGGGTTGCTGATGGCCTCACAGAAGCACCGACGGGCAGTATTGAAAGTTTTGAATAAGGCAAATGTCTCGATAGGCGCCACCCCCAGAACAATTGATTGGGATGATTTTGCCGACTGTAGCACCGAAGGTAATTTCTTTTTTTGACAAAGATTTTCCATTGGAAGGGAAGAACCACAATAAGTCTCTGCATATAACTGTAAAATGCACGAAAAAATGAGTCTTAGTTACCCTCATTGACAAAGGGTCAGCTCTAAATGTTTGCCTGCTCAAAACTACTATCTGTCTGGGGATGAAATCGGAACATTTCATGCCCAGTAACCAAGGAGTTAGGGCATACGACAACACAAGGCGGGATGTGCTCGGTTTGGTGTCCTTTGCAGTATTAGTTGGGCCACTAAAAACATCAGTTGAATTCCATGTCTTGGATGTGTCGGCGTCCTTCAATTTATTGTTGGGACGGCCTTGGCTCCATGATCCAAATGTCCAGGTAGTACCCTCCACCATGCATCAAAAGTTGAAATTGATTAAAGATGGGGCGATACTCACCATCCATAGAGAAGACAACATTCAACCTCCGAGGGAAGATGGGTCGACTCTTTTGGAGATTCAACATGGGGCAGATGATGTGTTTCTAAGCAGATTCCGGTATGATGAGGCATCGGCAGTACAGATGCTATTAAAAGAAGAGGAAAGCTATATCAATCCTTATGCGGTGACGATGATGCGGCACATGTCCTATTTCCCGGGCATGGAGTTGGGGCGTAAGCAACAGGGAATTCTTGAACCCTTTCAGGTATCGCTAGCTTAGCAATGTTTCGGTCTTGGGTACAAGACGACAAAGGAAGATTTGGAAGGACCAAAGGGGGCACGAAAGGGACAAAAGGCCAAGTATTCTGGAACTCTAAATGGATACTTTGTCAAAGCAGAGGAAGATTTTTCTAACTGTGGTTTTTCGAAACCACGGTTTGATGAAGAGACATGCCAGAGGCTACCAGGACTGGAGATATTCTTCAGTCATAAACTGTCTGATTCAGAAGAAGAGGAAGTCACGGTAAAGAAGGAAGAAAGAAAGGCTCGAGGGGACGAAGACTGGGATGATCAACTGGATGGCACCAACATGAAGGCATTGTTTAGCGAGATGGGTATAGCAGATCAAGACTGCCTAATGATGGGATGCAATGTGTCAGTTGACTACACCGGGTTGATTGTGAACGTGGTTGCAAAAGAAGTCAAAAATTGGACCCTAAAGTCCCTTGCTTCGTATAATGCTGATTTTGAGTCTGAATCTATCATGCATGAGTCTGTGTTTCCCTTTAATAAGCCGGATGTTGAGTCAGAGAGCATATCAATTTGTGCATCCTCTCGCGTAGCTTTTGATTTTGTAATTCCTTTTCTCAATATCAATGAAATGAACAAGATTTCTGGTTACTCTGCTTTGTTTGATTTATTTCATATGCTTTCTGACAATTTTGAATTCGACGGGGATGTCCCTGAAGAAATAAAATTTTTAATAAAAAGAGAAGAAGAAATGCGCGCTCAACCTATAACTAAAAATTTTTTGATAAATAATCTGGATAATGAAACTAATCCACAAATTGTGCAAATTGGGTCTTCGTTATCTTTAGTCGAGCGTGAGCAATTCATAACCTTATTGAAAGAATTCAAAGATGTCTTTGCATGGTCTTACGAGAATATGCCCAGTATTGATCCTTATATCGTCCAACACCATGCTAAACCGGTCAAACAGAAATTGAGACGGATACGGCCAGAATGGGCTCTGAAGCTCAAAGAAGAAGTCACTAAGCAGATCAACGCTGAATTTCTTATGGTAACTGAGTATCCGAAATGGGTAGCCAACATTGTTCCGATTCTAAAGAAAGACTGCGCATCCGAGTCTATGTAGATTTTCGAGATTTCAACAAAGTTAGTCCGAAGGACAATTTTTCGTTGCCGCATATTGATGTTTTGGTAAACAGTACAGCAGGGCATGCTCTATTGTCATTCATGGACGATTTTTTTGGATACAATCAGATCCTAATGGACCCCAAAGACAGAGAAAAGACGACATTCACTACACCTTGGAACACTTACTGTTATCGTGTGATGCCATTAGATTTGAAGAATGCAGGGGCAACCTATCAAATGGTTGCCACTACTTTGCGACATGACATGATACATAAGGAGGTTGAGATGTATGTGGATAATATGATAGTGAAATCCAAGGATCAAGATGGTCGGATCGAGATGGCCATATCATAGCATTGCGAAAGTTCTTTGAAAGAATCAGAAAATACAAGATACGGATCAACCCACAGAAGTGTGCCTTCGGAGTCACCGCTGGAAAGATGCTCGGATTCATGATTACTCAACGAGGCATTGAGGTCGACCCTTCTTAGATCAAGGAAATCCTGGGAATGCCTCCTCCAAAGACTGAACGTGAAGTCAGAGGGTTTCTAGGAAAGATATAGTTTATCAGCTGGTTCATAGCCAAGTTAACAACTACCCGTGAGCCGCTCTTCTGTCTGCTGAAGAAAGGAGTCAGGTTTAAATGGGATCAGAAATGCCAAGACGCCTTCAAGACTGTACATCAGCATTTGCAAAACTCACCTGTTTTTGCTCCTCCCGAATCCGATAGGCCACTGATTCTTTATTTGTCAGTGACTACTCAGCTATGGGATGCATGCTGGCACAAGAAGGGGAGACCGAAATTGAAAAAGCAGTCTATTACTTGAGCAAGAAGATGACGGGGTCTGAGATATAATATACGCCATTGGAAAAGACATATTAGGCTTTAGTGTGGGCTTCCCGAAAATTGAGGCATTACATGTTGTCTTTCACGATAAATGTAATTTCCCGGATGGATCCGTTAAAGTACTTATTTGAGAAATCAGCATTAACATGAAGGTTAGCCCGGTGGTTGTTGTTGCTGTCAGAGTTTAATCTTAGGTATGTCATCCGGAAGTCAGTCAAAGGCAGAGCAGTATCAAAATTTCTAGCAGACCAACCAGTTAAGGGGGATGAAGACGTAGAATTTCAGTTCCCTGATGAGCAGCTGATGGGAGTCGAGGATGACAAGTGGACTCTATATTTTGATGGCACATCTAATCAGTATGGCTATGGAATAAGAGTTCTCCTCGTTACTCCTGACGAATCACATGTTCCTCTGTCCCTAAAACTCAATTTTGAAGTTACTAACAATCAAGCTGAGTATGAATCATGCTTAGCTGGGTTAGAGGCAGCCCTAGAACTAGGGGCAAAGAAACTGGAAGTCATTGGGGACTCAGCATTGGTGGTC
>JAULJZ010170021.1:0-24597 GCA_032270985.1 Heliamphora pulchella
CATCTCAAATGTTTCTTATTAATATGCCAGGGATCCAGAATAAAATACATAAAAAGCATGACTTTTCAATATACATTCCCAACATTTTCAGTATACATTCCCAACACTATCTTTCAGGTATATTTTGTTACTATTTTATGAATAAAAATTTATCCAAAAAAAGTTTCAAAAACACCGAAAGAAATCACCGAAAATAGCTCAAACTGCCGTCGCCAAAAGTGCCGCCGGTTATGCTGTCGGTTGTTCTTCGTGTTCTTAGATATTCAAACCCGTTCTTAAATATTTTGAATAATATTTAAAAATAAATAAAAGTTTTTACATTAAAAACCTATGTCCCGAATACTCACATTTGAACTAAAAAAGATTAAACTATCACGATCAGCCCTCTTGATTAAAAAATTAATTAATAATCATCATTCAACCAATCAATCAAACATGAATATAATAATGATCATTAAATTGAGATTAGAACGTCTGTCAAACAAAGTTCGCACAGTTTTAAATCTACTTGGCCCCTTGATTGACCGTAAACAAAATCAAAACGGCTCTGATACCAATTGTTGGAGGCAAACTACCAAGATCATTGATTTGTAAGCGATTTTTCAAAAAAAATAAAACTAGATGGGCAATCGCTGAAACAGGCTCTAAATAAAAAATTTTTGATGTCGAACGATCAAAATAAAAACTCGTGCCACAACAGTTAATTCAGATGAATACCTTTTAGTTGATTCTTCAACTACGAATTTTGATTTCTCGAATTGAAGCTCTGGTCAGACCTTCTACTGTATTCTCGATGTGATTCCCGAACGTAGTGTGGGCTACAATCCTTCGAGAATTGAAATCGGTAGAGCTTAGATAACCTTAGTCTTAAAATCCAACTTATAAATTTGGTTCAGCCTACCCGCATATTTATCGGGCTACAGTAGAACCTTTTAGCGATTTCTGTAATTATGAAAATCATGCAGTAGTTTCTGCAATTTTTATAAAATACTAAATTACAGTTCACACCACTAAAGAACTGTAACTGCACTTTTACCTATAATCTCAATACCAATTTTTATTGAGCTCATGTTATTAAATGCTTAATTCATCTTCCCACATTAAGGTTCTCGATATCCGCCAATTAAATTTAATTATTGACTATTTAATTTAATCAGTATCTTTAAAATTTCTTAAGCCTTTCTACTTAACTCATTTGACTGCCGGATAATGAAATCCACCTATAGGGTTTGGCCTAGTTAAAACTTATAAGCTTCTTTAAGGGGGTATCATTAATTTCGAATAATAAGGACATGGATTCCATCAAAAATTAATATTCACCATATAATTAATACTGTTATTCAACTTATCGAGACTATAGACCTATAAAAGATCGTACCCTCTAATTAATCAAAACAACGAATATTAAATATATGTAAATAATAATCTTACGGTGTGAATTAATTTATATAGTCAGTATAAAATTAATTACCCCAATATGGTCTTGTTAAATACACACAAAGTGTACTAGCACAGCGAGTCGAAATAATAGACGATGCTATTATCTATTTTTTATAATCAAGACAGACCTACTAAAACTCTGTACTATAGTCGTACCGATAATTTGTCAATTTTCATCTAAATTGTGAATAAAAACTTATATTTTGCAAGAACCTATAATCTGGTCTTTTGTGTACAAGTCGTACTTTACACACCAGATTAAATATTGTATAGAATAAAGAACAACCATGCATAACATTAAAGAAAAATGATATTGCATACATTACTTATTAAGATTCTCATAAAATGAAAAATTAATTTTATTAAAATAAAATTAAATACTAAAACTAAATAAAATTCATAATTTTTAGTATACAACCCTGACACCTCGGTGAAAGTCTAGAAACTTACTCAACATAGGTGCTTCGTTCCTTTGGGTTAGTTCCCGTAAATGAAGTGTTTTTTCCATTGGAAGGCGTTTGTTGTTGTTGTAACGTATAGAACTTTTATTACCTAGTGGGTCATTAGATGCCCCGAACCTAGACTAATGAGCAAGTGTCTATAGTTGTTATCTTTGTTTCCGATGCAATAGAGTCGGTAGATAGGAATCATTGACGGTTGTGGGAACCGAGTTGGAAAATAACATGTGGTTTATGATTATTAAACTATTAGTTGTTATTGGATTATATGAAAACTTATGGTTTTGAGAATGTAAAACCGTTTTGAGACTTATGTAGTCGAGTTGTTTATATAATCCTTGATTAGATGTTATGTTTTTAATTCATGATAATCTACTCCTATTGGGCTCTGGCTAACGCTGTTGGATTTAAAACATTTCAGATGAAAAGATCATATAGCTTGATCTTAAGGAACCCCAGAGGGAGGTGAAAGATAAAACCTTTAGTTTTGTTGTACGGTTGTTCATGTCATTTTTGCTATTAGTTCATGAAATGTTTGTACCATGTTTAGCATTTGAAGGAATATGTTTTGTAAGCCATAAGGCCTTAATCTTGATGTTTGCATGGTTGTATGACGATGAGAAAGACCATGGGTTGATTGTTATTTTTCGGGTTTGCATGTGGTAGTTATCGCCCGGTTAGTTTCAATGTTATAACAAGCATTTTTCGATGGATTTTTACGTTTAATGTCAAACCACGTATCTTGAGGAGAGTTTTGAACCTCGTTTTAGATTGCTTGGTTGTTGCCTTGAGGGTTTTAAAAAGGTTGGGAAATGGTTAAGTGTTAGGAGGTAAAATAAGATTTTGAAAATTTTGGTCCAGAGCCAGACCACTTGATAGACCACTTAAGCGGTCTATCGAGTGGAAAAAACACACTTTCAATTGTTTTGTTTTCAGACGGTGAAAAACTTGGTGCAGAGGGATCGCTCAAGCAGTCTTTTGACCGAACGAGTGGTCTGGGCAACTTTTGAGAATTTATTTTGTTTTGTTTTAAAAGTTTGACTCTTGTGGACTATGACCATGCCTTTTTCAGTTCTTCTTTTACTCAGAATAAACCCTCAGAAGTGATTTTCTCAAAGGTTTTAAATTCATTTTAAACATATGTTCTTAATCCCTTTGGGTTTAGGCGGTTTGATGGATCTCGGTATCAAAGAAAAATGGGATTTTCATCGGCAGTTTGCGTGACCCGGGTTTTGGGGCGTGACAAAAATCCTCCCACAAGCATCTGACTTCTTCATCCTCTTCATCATCACTTTCAAAAGGGGGAAGACCTTATTCCTCATAAATGACAAATATCGGGAAGTCATCAAAATCATCATCTATCAATTCTTCTATAACATCCTTGATCAACAACACCTCTCGGCCAGACGGCAAATTTGCAATGCGCTTCGATTATGTCATGGTGACTATGAATTTTGTAGGATCAAAATCTCCCGTTCCTTCTCCAACGACATTCACATTCTGCTGGGCTGCATGATTTGGTAAAGGATTAGTAGTCGCATTCAGCTTCTGGATAGCAGTAGGTGGGGAAATAACTTTGTTATCTATTAAATCCTGGATCTTGTGCCGAGATCTCATGCAATTGTTGGTTAAATGAGCGTGACCCTAGTGGAAGGCACAGTACTAGGTTGGTTTGTATCTGGGTGGCAAAGGAATTGGTGGTGGGGTCAGCTCCAAAGACTTTAGGAGGCCCCTCTCAATCAGGTGGCTTAAAATAGAAGTCAACAATACAGTGAATTGGGTGAAGGTTCTCTTTTAGTTGCGGGATTGATTTTGGGTAGCTGGCTGGGTGGATAGATTAGACTAGTTCAGATTCAAGTTTAGCAGGTTCATTTCATAGCTTCGGTTCACAGAGTTGGTGGCATTGTTCGAGTTGTTGACATAAGGCTTCTTGGCAATTCTTTGGCTAGACTCTCCTTTCTCAATATCTTTGGACTGCAATGCACCCTCTATTTGTACCCCAACATCAGAGACTTGTTCAAATGTTATCAAGGGCTGTGTTATCAGATACTTTTAGAATTATGGCTGCAGATTCTTCACTACCATCCTCACTTGCTCCTTCTCAGTGGGTCGGTTTATCATTTGTGTTTCCTTGGCTCTCCAACGGGTCAGGACTAGACAAAAGATTCTTTGGCCTCTTGTCTTTGAAGCATCTAGTGACAGAAACCAATTTTGGGTAGCTCCTGACAAAGACTGCTTAAAAATATGAGCCTTTAACTTATCACTAATCCCCATCAGTGACAGGGTTCCCATATACATCGTCAAATGGATACTCAGGTCTCTGGTTTCGTCAAATTTTTCCATGTTCGGTATCTTAAATTTCTTGGGGAGTTTAGCATCGGGAAACAAACAGAGCCCCTCCACATAAAACATGTAGTCCTCGACCCTCGGGCCTTCCTCAAATTCTTCTCTAACTTTTTGACCTTATCAAACAAGATCGATTCTTTAGTGGTTAGGATTTTTGGGATTCCCGGCCGTACAGGTAGCACAACTACGGGTTAGGTGCCCTCGCATCCCATATTACAATCCCAGATGTTGCCTCCTACCCCGGCTTCCTGGTCATTCGGGAGAACTAAGTTGCGATCCGCAACCCAAGGCTACAAGGCTTGGACCTACGCTTGGCACTGAGTCTGGATTCTAACCCGATTGGTCACAGTAGTGTTAACCTCCTTGACTGTCCGATGTAATTCCAAGATTGCCCTCATCATATTTTCTATGGTTAATTTTGGATCTGCGATAGGTAACCTCAACTGCTCTACACGTCTGAGTCTTTCCCTTGGAGATCGGGCCCAAGTGCGTATAGTTTTTTCTTGGCATGAAGCTATTATCCTGGGCCTCTAAATTGGAAGGACTCATATAAATCGGAGGACTCATTAGCTAGGTTTAAACATGAAATATACTCGTGTTCGACAACGAGATAGAGAAACAAAAACTAAACCTAAATGGGGTGCTATCTATACAAACAAAAGCATCCATAAAAGAAAAATCACATAATCCTAAAAGATTTATTAATCCTAAAAGAAGGGGTCTAAGAAGCTTTATGCAACAAGAGAAGGTTGCTAGGTTTGCACTCAATGTACCTTCGGATTAGAGTTAAGAATATACCTTTTAATGCTAGAAATGGTGCAAGGCATGGTTAAATGGTACGCAATAACTCGTTTTGCCACATCTATGGGAGCATCTAGCTAGAAAGCTTGCTGGCTTCCGCGACATTGCCCCGAGACAATAAACTGATCGAGGTATGGAGTATGCAGAGCGAGGGCTTGAGAATCAAGCACACAAATATGCACAATGCAAATGCGAATACCAATGGAAAGTTTAAAATAAGAACCACTGACATTTCAAGTTAAGCCCTCTTATGATTTATTTTTTGAAAAACAAGTCTCCAGCGAAGTTGCTAGAAAACTGTGGCCATTTTTTAGGGGGACCGATGCATTGAATATCTATTGTTTTTAGAAAAATGCTCTTTTCTTTTTTTAACAAGAAAATCCATTATATCTGAGCACATTTTGAAGAAGAATGGAGTCGTCACTTGATTTTTAAGAAGAACTAAGAAAAACAAAAAGAAGGCCACGGGTCTTTTTTAAACGTAACCAGAGAAAAAGAGGATTCAGGGGCTAAGGTACGAAAAAGGAAGGTGTTAGGCACCCTTTTCGTCCAACTGTATGGTTGGCCTCTACTTTGTCAATATTGGTTCTTGTTTTAAACTTTTCAAAGATAACATAGTAAGAATAGGAGGTTAAAGAGAGTTCATGTAAAAGCAAACAAAGAAAAAAAATCTTAACTACAATCCTAAGGGTCATGCAACTTGATTATCATTTCTAAACATGCTATACGTATCGTTTGAGTAAAGCAAAGCGAAAAACATGTAATGAAAAGTTAGGCGAAGCAAGAAAAAACCTAAAGGTCATGAAATAGTGTTTCCATCTCTAACATTTATACACAGACGGTACAGAAAGAACAGAAGAGATTCAAACATTGTTTTCAAGCTACTAGATATATAGAAAACTCACAGTCGTAACAACCAATGTTGCGGTTGTGACAAAATAAGTCACAAAACTCATTGCGATGATAAATTTAGGGTTACCGTAAGAAAATGAAATGCAAAAAGTCATAGCCGTGACAACCAAAGGTTGCAGCCAAGGTATTTTTGAGGTCTAGAAGGGTATTCATCATGCAAGGTCCAACAGAAGCTCAAATGAATGAGATGTGTAGGATGGAGACCATAACCCACTTTGTCAAGGCTAGATCTACCATTTAATGTCCCCAATAGTAACATTTATCTACAAACAGAATGCTCAAAACATTAAAAAAAAAAGGACAACAAAAGGCTCAAAATATATTTTTCATGCTGCTGGTCTCACAAAAAGTTCACGGCCATGGCAACAGAATATTACGACTGTGACAAAAATAAAGAGAAAAGTTACAGCCAAAAGCAAATAAGTAGTGGCCATAATATTTTGGTCAAAATAACTCACGGCCATGATAACCAAGGATCGCGGCTGTCAGGTTTTTAAAATCACATAGACTTTTTCATGTGTCCAGAGTGCCAGTGAATACAAAAACAGATTGAGATACACTGTTCTATGCAATACAGAAGGTTACAAACACACTGTTTATCATAAATACATACATAGACATGCTCGATACGAATGGATTAAATAAGAGAAATGAAATAACGAATGAAAACCTTAACCGTGACACCCTTAGGAGAGAGAAGGTGAGGGTTTAAAGAATCATCACAGTATCCTAAGGTTACCTCGTGTAGATAACCGTCTCAAATATCCTCTTAGATGTGGGAGTCAGATATCACCAAGCAACCGTGCCCCAAGGCCTCACCGGTGCAAGCAAAGTCACGAACAAGGTCTAGGAGTATCGGGAATATAAGTATCAGGAGTATCGAAATATCGGGTTGGAATCAAATACGGTAGAGTATCGATGTCTAGGTTTGTCTCTCTCTAATTCTGTGGAAAATGGCGCCTATTTATAGGCAAGGTGGGAGTTCAAACATCCTCTAAAATGTTTCCACATGTCCAAAGAGGTGTCAAAGTGGCGGTCGCAGCCTTTAATTATACGAACAGTATAGGCTGCTACCTTTATGGCAGTGATAGCGACAACCATGACTTTCAAAAGTCGTGGCCAGGTTTAGGGTTTCATAAAAGTGGCGGCCGTAACAAATAGAATTCCTAGTCTGTTATAGGATCACAAATAGGTGGCAGCCGTGAGAGTAAGGACACGGCCTGTTGTAGGGTTCTGAAAAAGGTAGCGGCTGCGAGTATTATAGAAGTCGCTGCCTTAAGGCTTTGATTGATTTCTTGGGTTTTGAACTGAATTCCCGACTTTGCTTACTTGTGAGCATTTTTTAGCATAATTCTCATGTTTTCGTCATTAGGGAGCATTCGAGACGGGTGCCTAAGATTCGGCTTGGTTAAATTAGGGTGTCTATAGAGGCGAAATAAGACCATTAGCGACGAACATATTGGCCTCGGTAAAAATGTAGCACAATTTGCGATGAAAAAGTGTTTTTCTTTCCAAAACTCTTCTATTTATTAACAAAATATGAATTTCCTCGCCTTTAACTTTCCTTTAACGACGAAATGTATTTTTATCGCTAGATCTCATCGCCAAATGCCCTTATTCTTATAGTGAAACCTTAGCAAGCTCCAATAAACCAAGACTCCAATGGGTGGGTGAAAATGGATCTCCGAACACGAACAATAGCTTCTCTAGCGGCACTCGATCGAAAGACAAGCAAGAATCAACCTCCAATGGAGAAAAGGAAGCTCAGGGGAACCCTAAGGCTTGTTCTAGGGCTTAGAACTTTAGATTAGAGAGAGAGAGAGATAAGAGAGAAATGAAACCAAACACTCCAATCCCACAACTTAAAAACCCCTCTGTTATAGACCGCTCGATCGGTCTCGAGACCGCTCGAGCGGTCCTTCGCTGTAAGGTATACCGAGAAAGAAAAATATATACAAAATCCCAATTTCGCTCCGATGCCCAATACTCGTTCAATTCATCCACAATAATTATTTTCATACATAGGTAGGCACATAATTATTATCAATAATTATACTCGTGATCAAATTTTGATATCTTCCGTAAATTAAACATTAATCCACATAATTTAATTAAATGTTTCAAATTAAAAGGAATCGGATCCCTACACTATATAAAAACAACATGATATTAAATAAACTTGCTCTGAAGCACTATTCAAACCTCCCAAACACAATCATACGTGTTTAATTCCAATTCAAAAATATATACTCCATGGCGTTAACGCTATACAATTTTCCCAAAATCACAAACTTTTGAACAAAAACTCAAGTATATAATCTTTATCACTTCAACATAAAAATGTTCTTGGATATACAATTCACAAATAAAGTTATACATATTTATATTACAACCCAAAAATTTGAATCAAAGGAAAAGAATTTAATTACGTGAGTTTTTTCTCTCCTAAACTCCACATAACTTTACAACCTATTTACAAGATCGAAACATGTTATATGTTCATATTCCCAGACATATTTCCTTGATTTAAACCAAAACATTATACATCTAAGCCTTTACACTTTCCATGAAACGATCACAAACACTACATGATTTCTTCTACATCTTCTATTTTTCATCCATACCTGAAAAATATTAATTTAAATCGCATGAACCGAAACTCGTAAGATAGAGACTAATTATGATTTAATGTAAGATATATGAATGGTGTGTGTGTGTATGTGTGAATGGATGCAAATGCTACACATAAAAGTGTTTTCACGATAAAATGACCCTTCACAAACATAGAAGTTCAACGCCAAATCAATAGTTTCCAATTTACATCTTAATTAAAAAGTTGGTTATTTCTAATTTCCCTTCAGGCTCTTAACATTTCTCTGAATCACATAACTCGTATAGCACTTAAGTCTTCTTATGAACCATATTTTCCTTTATTCTCCATTCATTCTCGTTTACACCCAGTTTGTCACGACCCAAACCCGGGTCCATGAGCTAACCCCAAAACATGCCATATATAAACCATATCCATAGGTAATACTCCAAGCCGTAAGAAAATATTGTATATAGCATTTAAATGATTTGACAAAATGATCAAAGTTCCAAGATTTACATTCCCAGGTTTACCACAAAGGTTTGAGATAACATACATTCAACATTAACTATCCATTATCTTATGTACAACAAAAACAAATAAATAAAGAAATCATGGGCTCCCATTCTTTGCCTTTTCCAAAAGCATCCATAGCTTTGGTGTCACCTCGCTCTTCGGAACTAGAAATTTATTTGACATATATACACGAGCCGAAACTCGTAGGATAAAGATTAACTCATATATAATGCATGATTTGTGAGGTGTGATGGGTGTAACCAAGTAAATATGCACATTTTTATCAAGTCATTTCTTTTCAACACACACATACTCACACACACCCAAATTTGTCTCCATTTATCCATTTGTTTACCATTCATAAATTCTTCATTTTCTTTCCTGATTTTCACAAAACCATATCACCTGTAATGAACCGGTGTCAAGTTCTTTTTATAGAAACCCTTCCCTATTAATTCCCAATAGGCTACGCGAAGCCATTAGGTAATAGATAGCTCTATAACTCACCACTACATAACACCACGTTTAGCGGGCTAACCAGTGGGCATGTGGTTCCAATCTTATGCAAGTTTTTGGTCTTGCACCGCGGAGCCGCTAGCCCAACTTAATCCACATCAATCCGTACGGTTCATTATTGGTTAATTAGATTCATGTTCATAACCCGGGAGTCCAATCCAGAAATGGTTCCTCTCCCACTCATTACCATAATACATCATTATGATTCCAAACCTAAATTTACCATCAAAACCTTCATTATACAGCTTCTCATAAATCAGAATGTTACCAATTTCTCATAGATTATAATGTTACCAAATACCCATAACACAAGGTTGATACCAAGAAGATCACATCATTTTAAAAGGTGTACACGCATCATGTATATATACATATATCAATTTGAAACCTACTTTTACTGTAAAAGAAAACCTAACCAACAGGTCCAATGCATGCATTCCAACTCAATCTAACTATATGTATAGGTGTGTCATTAGCTCAAGGGACTAGGAATTTAGCAAAAAGGGTCAAGAGTAATGAAAATAACTTTTTCTAAAACATTCGGATAAAAACGGGTGAAAAGTAGTTAAGAAATTTTGACATACCCTCACTATTTTAATCATAACTTTTTCTACAAAAATAATTTTCTTGTGAGAGTAACCTTATTGGAAAGAGGACTTTCGAGGATTTGATTTGAGTACAAAAATGACCCAATTCGGAGTCAGAATGAGGGAGATACGATCAAAAGAAGTTGACCCTGCGCAGTCAGTCTACTCGAGCGGATGTAGGGCGCTCGAGCGCCCAACTTTCTGCCATGTGAGCACTCGAGCGAACCGGGCTCTAGTCGAGCGCGCTGGCACCCTAGAAAACCCCTGATTTTGCCATGTTTTGAGTTTCAAACCTCCAAACACGTAACCCTTTTTCAAACATTCTTCAAATACTTATTTCTTACCCAAAAACACTAGATTCAAGTCTCAAACCCCCTTTTTGATACCACAAATCAT
Organism: Heliamphora pulchella; assembly: GCA_032270985.1. Taxonomy (NCBI): domain Eukaryota; kingdom Viridiplantae; phylum Streptophyta; class Magnoliopsida; order Ericales; family Sarraceniaceae; genus Heliamphora; species Heliamphora pulchella. The sequence continues at coordinate 10,563 of JAULJZ010170021.1, forward strand.
CAATTTCTTGGATAATCACCTTCCAAGAAACTCCATTTTTATGAAAACTAACTCAATTCACATACAAACCTATGAATATGTTAATTAAGCATGCAATAGACTCTATTTTTACTCATATAGACAAAATATCAACCCAAATCTACGTTAGACATGTGAGATAATCTAGAACCTACCTTTGATTTACTCGAAAGCTTGTGATTTCTTCAAATCTCCCTCCTAGGGTTTGGATGTTAGGTTTCCTTGCTTCCTCAAGGTGTTATCTTCAATCTCCTTGCTCCAAAGCTTGGTCCCCACCCTAGGTCTCTCCCAATCAAGCCTCCATCTCCAATTTGGGTGGTAGAAAACTAGGGTTTTAAGGATTGGGTGGGTTTCTCTCAAGAGGAGAAACAGAAGAAAGAGAAAAGAAATAAGAAAAAGTGGTTTAAGGGGGCTCACGTGTAAATGAGGGTTATGTATATATATATATATATATATATATATTTATTCTCTTGATTTCTCTCCAATGCTCAAGAAGTTTCTAAACTTATCTCGATTGCCTGCTCGGGTGGACCTTCACCGCTCGAGTGGTGATCCTTGAACCAGAATTTCAACAAATTCCTTTAAAATAAAACCCAATGTCCAACTTCATTCTCATGACCTCATTTCAACTTTTTTCATTTGCATATTATCAAAATTTATCGTTATTTTAGATCTTAAAATTATTCCACAACTCATTAATTTGTTCACGAACGTCCATATTGTTAAAACTCATACTCTAATTTTTTGTCACACCATAATATTTAACTGAAGGCGAAGATCAACAAAAAAAATACGTACCGGATTGTCACAACCTTCCCCCTTTAGAAATTTTATCCCCGAAATTCGATCCTTCTTAAGACTCAAAAAGCTTGGGATATTTGTACTGGATGTCTGACTCTCTCTCCCAAGTCGCTCCTTTCACACCATGATGTCGCCATAACACCTTTACATAGAATAAAGTCTTGCCTCGTAAAACTTGTTGCCGGATATCCAAAATCTTCACCGGTGGTTCTTCATAAGAAACATCTTCTTATAATCTCAATTCTGACCAATCTATCCCATGTGAGGGATCGGGCTCATGTTTTCATAACACCAACACATGAAAAACATCGTGTATAGATGAAAGTCGCGGTGGCAAAGCCAGTCGATACGCTACTTCTACAATCCGTTCAAGTATTTTGAAAAGTCCTATGAACTTTGGTGACAACTTTTCGCCTTTGCCAAACCTTACCAAGCCTTTCTTCGGTGTCACTTTTAGAAATACAAAATCCCCTACTTCAAACGATAATGGTCATCTCCATCTATCAGCATAACTTTTCTGGCGACTCTGAGCTGTGATCAAACGCTTTCAAATTGTGGTAATCTTTTCGGTTGTTTCCCTCACCAATTTAGGACCTAGCAATGAGGTTTCTCCAACTTTGGTCCAACATAACGAAGATCTACATGGTCTTCTATACAAGGCTTCGTATGGGGCCATCTCGATACTTGCTTGGTAACTGTTGTTGTATGCGAACTCAACTAGGGGTAGGTGATCTTCCCATAAACCACTAAAGTTCAACACACAAGCTCGCAACATATCTTCTAAAATTTGAATCGTATGCTCGGACTGGCCATCGATTTGAGGATAGAATGTCGTACCAGAGAGTAAATTGGTTCCCAAAGCTGCCTGCAAGCCCTGCCAAAATCGTGAGATAAATCGGGGGTCTTTATCCGTTACTATCGATATTGGTACGCCATGCAATCGTATAACCTCTTGAACATAGAGTCTTCCCAGTTTATCTACGGAGTCAATTGTGCGAATTGGTAGAAAATGTGCAGACTTTGTCAATCGGTCCACAATTACCCGGAAACAAAATCCATTGTCACGTGTTCCCACTTCCACTCTAAAACTTGTAATGGTTGAAGCATGCCCACTGGTCGCTGATGTTTTGCTTTCACTTGTTGACATGTGAGACATTTAGCAACAAATAAAGCCACATCTTTTTTCATGCCTTTCCACCAAAAATGCCGTCGAAGATCATGATACATCTTTGTAGTTCCCGGATGCACTGTGAGTCGAGAGTAGTGAAAATCTCGTAGCATTTCTTCACGACAAACCTCAGGTATAAACAGTCTTCCCATAAATCTCAAGCCTTGGTTCGGTAAATTGGTCCATCCTTTGGCATTTTCCTTATTAGTGACACGTTCCCCATGCATTTGTGCCTCTTTATCAAGTTGCTGGGTCTCCATAACTCGGTGTATCAGTATAGGTTGAGAGACTATGGCAGACAAGGTAACATGATCCTCGGCCCTACCAAGGTTAAGGTCAAATTCTCCAACTTCTTCCAACATTTTCCACTCTTGTATCGCGATATGGGCTAAAGACTTCAAAGACTTTCGACTGAGGGCATCAGCTACAGCGTTCGCCTTGCCCGGATGATACTACAAACTAAAATCATAACCGCCCAAGTATTCCATCCATCTCCTCTGTCTCAAATTTAAATCTTTCTACGGGAATAGGTATTTGAGACTCTTATGGTCGGAGAAAACTTTGAAGCGTTCTCCATAAAGGTAACGCCTCCACATCTTTAACGCAAAAACAACTGCTGCTAATTGTAAATCATGTGTTGGGTAGTTCCTTTCATGCATTTTTAGTTGCCTCGATCCATATGCCACAACTTTGCCCTGCTACATCAGAATACACCCTAACCCTTCACGAAACGCATCACAATATACTTCATAACCAAGACTTCTCTCAGGTATGATCAGTATCGGTGCACTAGTTAGACGATTCTTTAATTCTTGGAAAGCATCTTCACAAGCATCGTTCCACGTGAATTTAACTCCTATTTGAGTGAGTCGTGTCAAGGGTGATGCTAAACAGGAGAAATCTTTTACAAAATGACGATAATACCCTGTAAGGCCTAAGAGGCTTCTAATATCAAATACACTTTGTGGTCTCTTCCAATCCTGCACGGCCTCTACTTTAGATGGATCAATAGTTACTCTGTCTTTTGACACAACATGTCCTAAAAATTTTACTTCGGGCAACCAAATTCACATTTCTCATACTTAGCATAAAGCTTATGTTCTCTTAAAAGTTGAAGCGCCACACGTAAATGCTGCTCATGGACTTCTCGGGTCGACGAATAAATCAAAATATCATCAACAAAAGTAACTACAAATTGATCTAGATAAGGCCGAAAAATGCAATTCATCAAATCCATGAAAGTTGCGGGGGCATTCGTTAAACCAAAGGGCATCACTAAAAATTCATAGTGATCGTACCGGGTACGAAAAGAGGTCTTAGGTATGTCATCCTCTCGAACTCTTAATTGATAATAACCTGATCTCAAATCGATCTTCGAAAAACATGCAGAGCCCTTCAATTGGTCGAATAAATCATCAATCTTGGGCATTGGATATTTATTTTTTACTGTAACTTGATTTAACTTTCGATAATCGATACATAATTGCAATGAGTCGTCTTTCTTTTTAGGAAACAATGCCTATGCTCCCCATGGCGAGACACTAGGGCGAATGAAGCCCTTGTCCAATAAGTCTTGCAACTGAATCTTCAATTCTCTCAACTCTGCTGGGGCGAAACAATAGGACGGCACCGATATTGGAACAGTCACTGGGATAAGCTCAATAGAGAATTCAACTTCTCTATGTGGCGGTAGTCCGAACAATTCTTCCAGAAAAACGTCACTAAACTCGCTCACCACTGGTGGAAGCTCTCCTCGTACAGAAGGATTATCCTTAGTCAAAAGGGTGGAAAGAATTGTATGCACATTAGTTAAATGGTTCACGTCACCGGGTCGAGGTGTCATCTTATCATCTTTATCCCCCACGTAAAAGAAAGAATCTCCTTCTGGAGTATACAAGAAAATCCTACGTCGATCACAGTCAATAAACGCACGAAATGTAGTTAACAAGTCCATTCCAAGAATAAGATCAAACCTCGACATCTTCAGCACAATAAAGTTGAACACGAGATAACGATCGGCTATTACTAGTTCGCACCCTCTACATACATACCTTAACGTTGTACTATGACCGATGGGTGTTTCGACACTTACAACAACGTCCGACATCTCAACAGGTAAACCCAAAGTAGATACGAATGAAGAAGAGATAAATGAACGTGATGCACCAGTATCAAATAACACGCGAGCCCAAAAATTGAAAACTAACAAAGTACCTCATATCACTGGGGTACTGGTAGTAGTCTCGTGTATCTCAGGAGTTGTCGAAGTACCAGTTTCTGCTATGGCATAGATCCTTCCCTGGATTCCAGATGTCTGTCCCCATCCTCTACCCGTAGGTTGATGTACAGATTGTACTGAAGAAGCCTCCCTAGGAGCCCAAACAATCTACGTCTGGGTTTGTCGAATTGGTTGGTCATATGTCTGCAACTGAGTAGGTTGTGTAGTAGATGTTTCTCGATTAACTCTTCCTTACGGACATTCACGTCTAACATGCCCCTCTTGATCACACTGAAAACATCTGATAGGTCGCCTCTCCTAAGGCTGTCCTTGTGTCAAGTTATGTTGTTGCCTTGGTGCTTGCTTCCTTTTCGAACATTCTCTAGCCCGGTGTCCTTGCTGCCCACAAACAAAACACACAACTTTGTTTCGCTCCAAACGTACCGTCGAGGCCACAGATGGGGTAGGTGCTGAGAGTTGGGTCTGATAAGATTTCTACAGCGCTGAACTAGTATTGCCCTGTTTCGGTCTTCCCTTTTTATAAGGTCATCCCTCAGATTGTGTTGTTTTGGCCACCGATAGCTTCCTATTTTCCATGATCCTGCGATTGTCTGTCATAGCACTTTCTATTACCATAGCCATCACAACTACCTTCGAGAACACCCTTAATTGGAATCCCACCACTTTCTCTTGGATAGCGGGTCGTAAACCCCTTTCGAACCTCTTAGCCTTCAATTCCTCCGTTAACACCATTTCTGGCGCAAACTTTGACAAGCTGGTGAACTTTGATTCATATTGTAAAACAGACATATTCCCTTGTATCAACGATAGGAATTCCTCTCTATACGTATCTCGAATAGACTCAGGAAAATATTTTTCTAGGAATACCGCTATAAATGCTGCCCATGTACCGTCCGTTGTCGTCTTAGCAATCTCCCACTAATCATTTGCCTCTTCCCGGAGTTGAAAAATAGCGAAACCAACCTTAAGGTCATCTTCCACTATTTGCAAAGTATCTAAGATCCGAGTGACTACCTTTCACCATTCCGTCGCCATTCTAATGTCGGGTTCCCCAGCGTAAGTAGGAGGGTTCAAAAGTTGAAACTTTCTCATCATCATTGCAGCCATTGCGTTAGTATCCTGTGCTCCCCCTTGGTTAATCCCAGCCCCAACTAAAGTCCTCAAAGCATTCAATATCTATTAATTCACTTCTACACCCCCAACTGGTTCCTGCGGGGCATTGATATCCCCTTCTTCAGGAGCTGGCGCTCTTCTGCGCTCCCAACTGCGACTGTGACCTCTACCTCTTTCTTGCCTAGGAGGCATCACTATACAAAAAGAAAACGACCGTCAATACATAATTCGTAAACAAATCGACACTCCCTTCCTGAATAGATTCAATTTAAAGCGCAAATGGGGCTAACTCTACTCAAACTTAATTACACTAACACATAAACACAAACTGAGGGAAAGCCTTGAAGTAACGCGACAATCCGAGCAACTAATTCAGATTTCTCATAGAAAGAACGTTGGCTAAATGCTTTTCTATTTTGAACCCCAAAGTAGTTGATCGGACTCCAAATAACAAGCCACATCACCCCAAGACTCAACCTCCATGCTCATATAAACACAACATGCGCAAAACAATAAAACTACAATCCCACGCAAGCACACAAACCATGTCGTGTAGTGGTGCCTAATATCATCAAACAATTTTCATACTAAAGTCGTCCTCACTTCCCACGGCTCCTAGGTATCAGAACATAGAGCTCTGATACCATTCTATCACGACCCAAATCTAGGTCCGAGAGCTAACCCCAAAACATGCCATACATAAACCATATCCATAGGTAATACTCCAAGACGTAAGAAAATATTGTATATAGCATTTAAAGGATTTGACAAAATGATCAAAGTTCCAAGATTTACATTCCCAGGTTTACCACAAAGGTTTGAGATAACATACATTCAACATTAATTATCACTTTCATTGCATCACTTCCATTATCTTATGTACAACAAAAACAAAGAAATAAAGAAATTATGGCTCCCATTCTTTGCCCTTTCCAAAAGCATCCATAGCTTTGGTGTCACCCCGCTCTTCAGAACCTGAAATTTGTTTGGCATATATACATGAGCCGAAGATCATAGGATAAAGATTAACTCATATATAATGCATGATTTGTAAGGTGTGATGGGTGTAACCAAGTAAATATGCACATTTTCACCAAGTCATTTCTTTTTAACACACACATACTCACACACACCCAGATTTGTCTCCATTTATCCATTTGTTTACCATTCATAAATTCTTCATTTTTTTTTCGATTTTTACAAAACCATATCACCTCTAATAAACTGGTGTCGGGTGCAGCTTATAGAAACCCCTCCCTATTAATTTTCAATAGGCTACGCGAAGCCATTGGGTAATAGATAGCTCTACAACTCACCACGACACAACACCACATTTCGGGGGCTAACCCGTCGGCATGTGGTCCCCATCTTGCGCAAGTTTCTGGTCTTTCACCGCGGAGTCACTAGCTCAACTTAATCAACATCAATCCGTACAGTTCATTATTGGTTAATTAGATTCATTTTCACAACCCGGGAGTCCAACCCACAAATGGTTCATCTCCCACTCATTACCATAATACATCATTATGATTCTAAACCCAAATTTACCATCACAACCTTCATTATATAGTTTCTCATAAATCACAATGTTACCAATTTCTCATAGATTATAATGTTACCAAATACCCAAAACACAAGGTTGATACCAAGAAGATCACATCATTTTAAAAGGTATACACCAATCATGTATAAATACATATATCAATTTGAAACCCACTTATACTGTAAAATAAAGCCGAACGAATAGGTCCAATGCATACATCTCAACTCAATCTAGCTATATGTATAGGTGTGTCATTAGCTCAAGGGACTAGGAATTTAGTAAAAAGGGCCAAGAATAATAAAAATAATTTTTTCTAAAATATTCAGCTAAAAATGGGTGAAAAATGATTATGAAATTTTGACATACCGTCACTATTTTAATCATAACTTTTTTTACAAAAATAATTTTCTTGTGAGAGTCGTCTTGTGGGAAAGAGGATTTCCGGTGCTTCGATTTGAGTACAAAAAGATACAATTCGAAGTCCGAATGAAGGAGATAAGATCAAAAAAAGTTGACCGTGCGTAGTCAATTCGCTCGAGCGGATGTGGGGCGCTCGAGCGCCCAACTTTCTGCCATGTGAGCGCTCGAGCGAAGATGGCTCCGCTCGAGCGCGCTGGCACCTAAGAAAACCCAAGATTTTGCCATGTTTTGAGTTTCAAACCACCAAACACATAACCCTTTTTCAAACATTCTTCAAATACTTATTTCTAACCCAAAAACACTAGATTCAAGTCTCAAAACCCCTTTTTGATACCACAAATCTTCAATTTCATAGATAATCACCTCCCAAGAACATCTATTTTTATGAAAACTAACTCAATTCATATACAAACCTACCAATATGTTAATTAAGCATTCAATAGACTCAATATTTACTCATACACAAAATATCAACCCAAATCTATGCATGACATGTGAGATAATCTAGATCCTACCTTGGATTTACTCGAAAGCTTGTGAATTCTTCAAATCTTCCTCCTGGGGTTTCGATGTTGGGTTTTCTTGCTTCCTCAAGGTGTTATCTTCAATCTCCTTGCTCCAAAACTTGATCTCCACCCTAGATCTCTCCCAATCAAGCCTCCATCTTGAATTTGGGTGGTAGAAAACTAGGGTTTTGAGGATTGGGTGGGTTTCTCTCAAGAGGAGAAAAAGAAGAAAGAGAAAAGAAATAAGAAAAGGGGGTTTAAAGGGGCTCACGTGTAAATGAGGGTTATATATATATATATATATATATATATATATATATATATATATCCTGATTTCTCTCCAATGCTCGAGAAGTTTCTAAACTTATCTCGATAGCCCGCTCGAGCAGACCTTCACCGCTCGAGCAGTGATCCCGAAACCAGAATTTTAATAAATTCCTTTAAAATAAAACCCAATCTCCAACCTCATTCTCATGACATCATTTCAACTTTTGTCATTAGCATGTTTTCATAATTTATCGTTATTTTAGATCTTAAAATTATTCCACAACTCATTAATTTGTTCACGAATGTCCATATTATTAAAACCCATACTCTAATTTTTTTTAGGTAATTAAATGTGTTATAAAAAAGAAAAAAAATACATAAATACAAGGGGCATACCCCAGGCCTTACAAAACACCACCAAAACAAAGCTAGAAGCAAACAAAACAGGCTTTAGGCTTAGCCACAACCAACCAACAAAAAACAAAAACAAGCCAGGCTTTACACATTCAAAGCAAAAAAATTGGCAACAGAGCTAAACAAGACTAATCCCTGTTAAATTGGAAAATGAGCAAAAGCCCAAACCGCAGCAACCACCCAGGTGAAACTGTAGCAAACAACCAAGCCCTTTCCAAGAGGGTCAATTGCTAAAGGCCCAAGCAAAAAATCAGCCACTCTAAAAAATCGTAGCAGCACAAGACCTAACCAGCCCACCAAAAAAAATGAAAAACCAACCGAATCACTATCAATCAAAACAAATTCATAAGCCCACAAAAATAAACGAAGCTTCAAAGGGCCACCATTATAAAAGGCAGCACACAGCCACCATGAACAGCCATCAACGCAACACCCAACAGAGAAGAAACCACCCGCTGGACAAAAGACCCGCAGGCCACCACAAACTGAACCTGAATAGTCAAAGATACTCTAATTTTTTGTCACAGCATAACATTTAACTGAAGGCGAAGATTAACCAAATAAATAAATACTGGATTGTCACATAGTTCACCACAATTTCAAATTTTCTTTTAATTCCTTTCACTGTTATACATCATCTTTTCATTTCAATTCAATCTTTCAGTCAATTCATTAGTTAACTTGGAACCAATACCGGGTGCAGCTTATAGAAACTCCAAACTATTATCCCAACTGGTTACGCAAAACCCAATGGATAGTCGTTCATTCTATAACTCACCACGACAACCGCCCTTTGTCGATTTCCCTCAGCAACGCCGACCAGATAGGCAACCCATGCACACCTTTTGGAGGACTAACCCGATGGGCAGGGCACCCAACTTGTGCAAGCTTCTAATCTTTCACCACGAAGCTAGTCATGCTCAACTTAATCATCTTAATCAACTGCCGATTCCGATATTCATTCATCAATTTGATAATTCATTCTCATTACTTCAACCACAAGTCTAACCACAACCTTGGTCCCTCTCGTTAAGCCCAACACATAAACATATAACCATCCCATACCTTGGAAATATATAGCCAATCAATACATTAAATCCAAGAAGTTAAGTCCTAAATCTCACGAAACTATCTCAATTATAAAATTCATCCTCATTCTTGGTTCTTCCCTTTAAATCCAACATGCTAGATACAACATAACATTCGACTTGATCGACATATCCAATTTGAACAGCCTTAAATTCCATATTAAATCACATACCTCAATTTATCATTTTATCTAAGGATGGCCACATTAAAAGTTTTAGACTCATAGTTTTCAATCCAATTACATGAGATCAATCGTAAGTTCACGCAAACCACCCAAAGTTCAACTCAATTTTCATGGTTCATGGATCCATACATTAACTACAAGATAAAGTGTCACGCCCCAACTACTAGGGTCACGCAAAAGCCCACCAAAAATCGTTTATGAAAATAAGATTTGCAGTTAGAAAACTATCAACTCAAAAATATACAACATTTGGATAAAAGATCCCCATAGTTCAACTCTCAAAAACAATAAACATGCAGTTCATACATGAATAATTATAACGCCTCAAGGCATACAAAACTCTCCTTCTGAAACAGGCATCACATATAAAAGTACATGTCAAAATAGGAAACTACTGCGAGTCCTCCATCATCTCAAGCATCTAGGTTAACTCCACATGTTCACCTGAAAATGGTTTTACAGCAAACTCTCACACCGTGAGCCGAAGTCCAATAGGAAAAGACTATAAAGCTATAAAGAAGGTAATATGCAATCATATAGGGTGGGAGCTAAACTCAACAACAGAACCCAAAACGGTTTTTCACAAACCCCAAGTTTTTCCATTTGACTACACAAGTTCCAAAAACGATTTTATTTCATAAAACCCATGTTTTCATCCTTCAAACCAGGTATCGCAAATAATGCAATTGATCAACCACAATTAAGAAAAAATAGTAATCAAAACATTGTTCCCTCGCAGAATGTACCATCGCGAAAAAGAAGAAGAATATGATCCTATGTACCGACTCCATCACAGGGGGACAGAGGTAACAACTATAGACTCCTGCCCATAGACTCCTGCCCATTACCTAGTCCTGAATCACTTAAGACCTGTTAGGTAATGACAAGTTCTATACGGAGCACCACGACGTGAAAGCTAACTTTACGAGCCCGACAACCCGAGAAAAAAGAGCACCAAAATCGACCTTCTTTTCGGGAACTACCCCGAAGGATAACAAAGGTACCTACACTGCGCAACGTTTCAGAACTTTCACCGAGGGCAACTCGTGCCAAGTACCTATCATCCCGGTACATCTAGATAATCTTCTAAAAATCGAACCGTAGATCGACTACGAAAACATTTCACAAATATACATTATACATGTATATATATAGATCCATCCATCAACATGGAGATCAACAAAACCTTTCCGAAATATTTTTCAGAACAACAGTTATACAACACATGTATAAACAAGAGATACAATCCATGAACCATGGAGATCAAACAAAATATTTTTAAAATATTTTTCTCGTTTCCAACAAAACATTCAAAGACCTGAGACTCAACCCTGAGGGTTAGCTCTAAACCTCCAAAACATAAACATGTTGAGATTTTTCATAAAATCACCATTTCCACCATTTTCAAGAAAACCCTTTGAAAACCCAACATCCACAAGTTCAATATCATGTAATAAACTAAGAAAAGCGAAAAACATGCTTTTTATCCGAAAGAAGGTTTAAACATAACTCATGATATATAAGCATTTTAACTGGGGAGAAAGCATACAATCGAAGGTAGCGTTACTGGCCAACCGTCACTATCACGTCCCGACACCCAGGTCACATGAAACACCCACAAACAAACTCCTAAGGAACAAAAAATTTGATAAAAAGTTCCACAGAGGATGAAAAATAACCTTTCCCAAGCATCTGGCCAAAAACGGATGAAAAATGGTTTCGAAATCTTGACATACCTTCACTCTTTTGGTCATAACTTTTTCTACAAAAATAATTTTAAGGTGAGACAGGTGCCATTCGAAAGAAGCCTTCTGGGGTTTCAATTTGAGTACAAGAACGACCTAATTCCGAGTTCGGATGAGGGAAATAACATCAAAACAAAATGGCCCTGCGTAGCAAATCTGCTCGAGCGGACATAAGGGGCTCGAGTGAGCTACCACCCGAGAAAAATCCAGAAAATTCTGTTCTTGGTGTTCTGAGCCTCCAAACCCTCAATCACCCACTAACCATCATCTCAACTACAAATTAAAGCCTCCAAACACCCTTGGATATACCCAAACCCGAAACTACCACATATCCTCGAAAGGAACATTTCAAAACCCGATTTCATCCAACCAAAATCAACACAAACGCCTTTTTAAACCAAAACCTGGTTTAACGAAACCTAAAGCGGTTGTCCATACATTTTTAACCGGTCAAAATGCCCATAATTGCACGTAGTACCCTTGAACAGCAGTAGAGTCTAGAATCCTACCTCGTTGAGCTAAAAGCTCGATGTCTCGATCTACGAAAAACGAACTTTGTCGGAATGAAATTCTGTTCGCATGAAAACGTAGACCACGATGCCGATACTAAGGATCTGCTCTCTGATCGTCAATAACCAAACCCCGGGCCCCGACAAGTTAGAGTGAAGGTAGAGAGAAAAAGGAGGAAACTTAGGAGTTAAGTTTTGAAAATATCTTTAGAAAATATCTAGCTCCAGATATTTATAGGCCTCTAAAATATCTTTTTTTTTTGAATTTTTTAAATTCGCACCGTAACTCCCTGCAGCCCCCGAGACCAACCCCGCAAAATCACTGAACCCGAACATGCGTCAAAACCACATCTTTTTATAAAATCTCACGCCAGGCCTCCACCGCTCGAGCACCCAAGCACAACTCGAGCGGACCCCTGCCGACATACTCCTCTACCATACTATCGCTCGAGCGGTCAACGCTAGGAGAAAAAAAAAGTGAACCAAGGAAGCAGACCAAACTCTAATCCTTATTCCCGTGAACACTTAAACCATTTCCCAAAAAGAAATGGGTAAGGGTGTCATAACTCTCCCCCTCTTAAAGGAAGTTCATCCCCGAAATTCAACACTGCAACAACACTACAACTCAAGCCAAACATTATCCCGCAACTATCAACAATCTCTGATGTAAACCCAGCAATACTGCACATCAGTAGAAATGCCCTAGCAACTGAAATCCCAAACCAGTCGTCACACAAGGAAAACACGACTAGAAGATTCAATCTCGATACAGACTGCTCGCACGGGCAAGTTCCATTGATACTATTGTCATCCAGGAAACATCCATAAACAGTGGATCAAGATCCAACTCATACTGCCAAACCCCAACACAGAATTCTCGCCGAACTCAAACCATTCCGGCGACAATCGCATCATACGAAATCAATCCACCGTGGTACTTGATCTCAAACATGCTCTGTACTCGAACACAGAGACTATCACCCTCGTCCACATTGCCACATACTGGCTCAATCACACCTCACAATACACACCAAGGACTATCTCCACAAATCCAAACACACGACGTCAAACTCCGACATCAGTCACGAGAAGTCACAAACTCCACACCCAAACTTTACCCAAGTTCTGACAATCACCAGACGACCACAGACTTTGATACCACGTCATCACCCTATCGAAGCCAACACCTTCACCACTGAAGCTGTCATGATGCCGATCTACGAGCAACAACACAACACTCGACTCTAGAGAGAAACTCACTTGCTCACCTGGACATCAAAGAATGTATCTCAACAAACCCTCAAACCTTCATCCTTTATCTGATCTTCCATCCAGAACTATTATTCTCACCCAGGAGAAACATCAGGTGGTACACCATTGTCTCAGACAAGGTTTCACACAACTAAAAACCAATCCGGCATCACAAACACAAAGTCACCTGACTTTAGCAAGGCACCTGACTCAAACACGTCATGCAGCCAGAACATCTCATAGGTATCTAACAACCTACAAAAACACTACCGTATCTCCCATACAACAGCGTGTCACTACTCATCTCAACGTCTTGCCATTAAATCACTAATATCAGATTGCAGATCGCCCTCAAACAAAACATGGTCGCCGTCAGCCGGTAAAACAAGCATGATGATCATTGTCCAACATCAACCCCTTGAGTCCCTAGATTTGTCCGTCGAGTAACCAACCCAGACTTGACTCTTACACTTGGCAAATCCCTCGTATGCAGAACTCATAGCGGTCCTTCTGTTCCCAACCAAACAATCGCGTCGGTCCAAACAGGTCATGCCAACCAAGGTTTCTCCAACATCATACTCTCAAAACCGCCATCCATACAATCAACAGCACTTACCATAGTCGATGGCCACTCCTCGACTCCAAGAACTCTATGCAGTTCCAAGTCCTCAAACTGTGCAAAAGGTCAGACTCACAAAAGTCTACCAGAAATCCACCATACGCATATCACAGCCGCACTGTTCCAACAAAATTCTCGCTCTACCATGA